>QFDT01000067.1:0-13898 GCA_003315915.1 Macrolepiota dolichaula | reverse complement strand
CCTCGTCATCGTACCCACGATTTCCGCCCTCTCGTCTGGACTTGGAAGGTCAACGTAGAGGAGTTTATCCAGTCGACCGGGGCGGACCATAGCTGGATCGATTATATCTGGGCGATTGGTGGCTGCAATAACGTATATGCCTTTGCGGGAGTCGAGGCCATCAAGTTCAGTTAATAGTGTATTCACTACGCGGGCTGAGGATTCCGACTAGAGACATAGTACAGAGCTAAGTGGATGAGGGCGGGATGAGTAGGTTGAAAAGACGTACGAGGTTGTCATCACGTCGAGGAACGAGTGCGTCTAGCTCATCGAAAAATATGACGCATGGCGATGAAGCGCGGGCACGCGAGAATACTTGTCTGACCGCTCGTTCGCTTTCACCCACATACTAATACATACAATGATATGTCAGCATTTAAGTTTATCTGAATAAAAAAAATCCCACCTTATTCAACAACTCAGGTCCCTTCACACTAATGAAATTCGCTCTACTTTCATTAGCGACCGCCTTTGCAAGCAAAGTCTTCCCACACCCAGGTGGACCCCACAAGAGTACACCACATGCAGCACTAATTCCGACTCTCATAAACACTTCTGGTCGTTTGATAGGCTGAACGATCGCCATGTGCAATTCCTCGCGCACGCCATGCAAGGCACCGACGTCGGACCAGGTAACGTCAGGCACAGTAGCAAATCCTTCGCGTTTGGATGATGGCTGGACATGTTTGAGTGCAAGGTGGAAGTCAGTTGAGGTTATGCAAAGCGGTGAAAGTTGGGTGGAAGTTAAAGGAGATGGATGAGCATTGAGGAAATGGGCGATAGAACCGGGGGTTGTAGGGAAGGAGAGAGTACGTGGAGTGGTGGAGGTTGATTTTGTTGTTATTGTGGTTGTTATTGTGGGTGCCTGTACAGATGCGGATGCTGGGGCGGGTGGGTGATCTACAGCCATAGATATATCCTGATCTTGTTCTTGTTCTTGTTCTAATTCTTGAACTCGGTCTGTCGGTAAGTCATCAGGAAGGACAAGCGTCCCATCCGAAAGCTGCTTGAATATTCGCTTGACGGCGATAATACCCGCTGCGCCCGTGAGTGCAGCAAGATCGGCACCAACGTAGCCCGGAGTGGATTTCGCGAGGGCTGTAAAGTCAAAGTCACCCGAGAGGCGAAGTTTGGCGCATAGAACGTGAAGAATCCTATGGAAAGAGGGTTAGGGGGTGATCGGTGGGCTGGTTGAGAAAGGGGTGCGTACTTTGCGCGGGCTTCGTCGTCGGGCACCCCCATGCTAATCTCGTGGTCGAAGCGACCCGCGCGACGAAGTGCGGCATCAAGAGAGTCTGGACGATTCGTTGCGCCAATTACGATTACTGGTTTATTGTCATTTTTCTCCCAGGACATATCTGTATGAATGTCAGAGCACGAAATGAACAATTTTGTGATTCTTACCATCCATACAAGTCAGAAATTGCGCAACAATGCGTCTCTCCATCTCCCTCTGTGCGCTCTCTCGCTTTGGTGTGATAGCATCAATTTCATCAATGAATAACAGACAGGGGGCAACACGCTGGACTTTGGTGAGTATATGAAGACTGATGGACGGTTAATCGCGCACCTTTGCTTCTTCGAATGTATCACGCAACGTCTTTTCCGACTCGCCCGACATACCCGAGACGATGGAGGGTGCAGAGATACTAATGAAGGGTACGCCAAGTTCCTGGTCCCCGTCTCAGCCAATCTGACTGAAATGAAAAAAAAATGATACTCACACCGGCCATCGCGTTCGCCAAGAGCGTCTTACCACAACCTGGGGGACCGTGCAATAGCACACCACGCGGTGGTTGAACACCAGTATGCAGATAAACTTCCGGATGGCAGAGCGGCATAGCGACAAGTTCAAGCATTTTCTCTATACATGCTTCGACGCCTCCGAGGTCTGATAGTCGGGCAGTTGGGGGTGTATGATCTTTTGCTATAGACGCGTTGGCAGATGATGAGGCAGATGAGATTTTGGAGCGTTTATTGCTGCTCCCTTCTGTAGACTTTGTGGACCGAACTTTGCGCTTCCCCGTCTGTGCTTCGGGGATTGCGGTCGGCGTTTCCGAATCAGCAATTGGAGCAGGTATGGGTGGGTCCGAGGCTACAGAAGACGATGGAAGTGTAGATGGTATAGGTGCAGAGACCTCGATCTCAGCAGCGGGGGGCGTTGGCACTGGAGAGACGTTGGGAGAGGGAAGGGAGTTGAGGTTGACTTTTGTACGCCGGTGCGCTGACCAGAGACCCTGCATCGAACGGTTGAGTGCATTCGAGCCCTGTCTGCATTTTTATCAGTTTCCGCTGGGGTAGACAGACTTTTACGCACTGGGTAGTCCATCGTCAGTGGCTTTCTTGAAAAACAGAAATTTATCAACATCTCCGCTTTGTTTGTCATGTCCCGTTTGGACAAATAAAACGGATCAGGACCAAGGCACAAACTACCACCCCTGACTGAGAGATAGTTCTCAAACTGGATACAATGTGTATGTCGTGGTAAGGGTCAAGCTTATCTTAAGCACAATCGGCCAATGACGAGTACTAGATGTAAAATGATCGGAGGCTGCTTGGTGTCTACAAAGTGTGAAAAGTACCTATCAACATCACAGAATGTACTCATACCAAAATCCAAAGAACTAAAATTGGGAGTGGAAACGTTAGGCATTCGATTTCGTAGTAGATGGGGATGGAAAGATCAATGTTGAACTTGGAGTTAATACGGTAATAGGGATAGGACGCAAGTTATTCCCTTGGAGGACCGCATTGTTCTGTAACGCAAGGAACAATGACAAAAATTCAAAAAGCCAGCCTTGTTTGCACTCGCAGCGCTCTGCAGTATCCACCGAACATATAGACAGTGGAAATTGGGACCAAGATGATCAGGGGATGCTATACGCAAGCCAAGCGCGACTTGTTTCTGTATTCCCACCGACCCAATCGCCAACCAGCTGGGCCATGGCCGTCTTGGACACCCAGCCAGAAAGAATGATGAGAGTGGAGAAGAAGGGGTGGATATCGAGTATCACTAAAGACAAGGCCGCAATTGAGATTTAGTAGGGGCTCTATGTCATATACTGGAAGAAAGGTGAACTGACCCCGTAACCCGAATCCGGCGGACATACCGCCCAGAATATTGCGGATAACCCATTCCCGATCGATTTTGTCATCGTCAAGGATCCGCGAGAATTCCAAGACCATGTTTGGAACGGTTGTCATTGGATTGGAGGTGATCTGGTACAGCCAATCTGAAGGGATTTCGATTCCCGAGGAGGGAGACGTAACTGGGGAAATGGGAATCCATATCGTGAGCAAAAAGAGGAGGAAGAGTTTAGTTAACGACGAGTAAAATAACGTGAGGGGGATGAGGGAGAGGTGGAACCCGTGACCAACAGGGGGTTCAGTTCTGGACATGGATGACATAAAAGGAAGCTTGAACTTGGACACCAGACGTTTGACCAGCGTGAGGATTGTCAGAATTGTGAATGATGAGAGGAGGATGCCAGCATGGAAAGCGAGTGTTTCTGTGCAGCCTTGTGAGGGGAATGCAGGGTGAAGAAAGGCATAGAACAGACCTGCTAGACAACCGAAGAGAACTCGACTGAATATGAACAAGGAATCTTCCAATAGCGCCTGTTCTATGGCTGCCTTGGGGCCTAGGTGTAAGGATCAGTTCCAGGGCATCTGAGGCGTTCCAAGTTAACGAACGGATATGTGTCCATCGGATGACTATGAATCTCTCAACAACAGACCAAGAAGACTGATAGAAAGGAAACGTACAGGCATCGAGTATGACAAGTCCAGTCCCTAGCTTGAGGGTCCACATCCAACGCGCATGAGAGAGGTAGTTAGTGCCCGAGTTCTCAATGTCCTCCTCCACCGGTGGGCTGATACATTGCTCGTCCTTGCCTTTTGCATCGTGAATCACGCGCTGCGGCCTGGAGCCTCTATTGAACAATAGATGCCGATACACACCGCGTTTGAGGAGGATGAGGTCCAGTAGGAGCGTTAAGGAGTCATGTTCGACGTAGGGGTCCGCAAATGTACGGCATTTTTGCTGGAGGAGACATGTTATTGCCAATCAAGTTCTAGTGAAAGAAGATACATACGCATTGTTCGAGACGAAGATTATATGCGGATTCGTATACCGTATAAAGGAAGGGTATGTGGGTTGTACAAGTCGTGCAAATTGGCATCTCCTCACCAGTGTTGCAAAACCAGGGACAGAATAATGGTGGGGTGGCGTTGATTGATATTCACACGCTTGCACATTATCGAAATACCAGGCAACAGGAGGGGAAATTTATAGCAGCACAACACAGTAGTCATCGATGTTCAAGTTTTTTGAGAAAGGATTGCCCCTGCATACATTTTCTATGATTGTTCACGCGAACAACTTACCGATCAATCATAAACATCCCTTACCTCGCGGCCGCGGGTGACAAGGCAGAGAGTCTATATCAACACGAATTGTAATATTCAATAGAAGAGCGGAGACGAGTAACATCGGCATAAAATACTCCGTTTTATCTCAGTTTTGCAGCTGTTCAACCAGCCCAGCAACAACCCCACACCTCCGGACTTCGACGTCTCCCTCGACCTCAACACTACTTCCGCTTGTAGCATGAATATCTACATCATCCGGCGCTGCAGTTAAGATAACACGCTTTCTCTCCCCTGCAGTAAACTGTGGCCACAGGGGCGCTCTTTTGAGTCTATATACGTTTGGATCAAGGGTGCGCACAAATGATAACCAATATGCGATGAGCTCTTCAGAGAATGCCGTCTCAATCTCATTGAGAGGTATGAATGTCGTCGTTCCGTTAAAGCTATTCAATCAATACGTTTGGAAGAGGAAGAAAATTTTTTTGGTACTCACTGGAGATTTGATCCACGAAACATCAAATAAATCTCTGCTCCGTGCGCAACTCCCGGCATCGGAGAGTTTGCGTTGGCTTGGTTGAAGCGGTAGGCCCAAATGTTGGTTTTCGCAGTGTCCCAGGCAGAAGCCATGATTGAACGCTGTACTATTTATTAGTCGACGTTGTTGAACCTCGGATTAGGGACTTACAGCACATCTGAATCCCGCATCCCCAGTGAGGGTCTGGTACCTTAGTGCTTCAGAGGCGAAGGAAGAAGTCGGATACGCCTGTAGCACATCGTTATAGCCAGATCAGGAGCTGTGCGCAACGACTCTCGGCATTGATAGGCTCGCCTGTTCAAGGTCACGGACACCGTCATCCGTAAGCGAAGGGAAGGCCCCTTTCATATCTGCACTGATATCCTGACCGAGCAAAAACGTCTCGTTAGTGGTTGAACTAAATATTACAGATCACCCTCAGGAACAAGTTGGTCAGGCGAGCCGGGCTTACCCAACAAGTAAAGGTACCCTCCTGAATTTACCTTCCCGGATGAGGTTCACTGGGTAGCCCACCATGATTTTGTTGTCGACGACGGGATGGAAAGCATTGTATCCTGGTCTACATTATATTCAATCGGGTTGCTAAGAACCGAACCAAAGCGAATTGAACTCACAACGTCGCAGTAACATTATCCTGTGCAATCACCAACACGTCCACGCTCACGTTCCTCAAACATCCCATTTTCTCCGTCACACTTCCGTTTCCGCACCCAGCGCGGTCGGCAAATGCATCAAATAGGGGCTAACAATCATTTCAACTGTAAGTCGTCGATTCCCAGAAGCTCATAGTCAACCTCACCTGCTGCTGCTCGGCGCTCGGCACTGGTGCCCTATAAACACTCTGCGCAATCGCACCCCTAAACAGCGCCTCGCCACCAGCGGCACTAATGATCAGGTGCCACTCGACAGAACTCGCTCCAGCGCTATGGCCACCGATTGTCACCTTGTTAGGATCCCCACCAAACTTCCCGATATACCTCTTCACCCATCTCAGGGCTTCTGTTTGGTCAAGGAATCCCGCATTCAGGGCTCCTAGGTTCGGATTGGTAATGAAGTCAGGTGCAGCGAGGAACCCAAAGGCGGAGAGGCGGTAATATATTGCAACGATGATGACGTTTGGGCTTTGCTGGATCCAATGTTCGAAGGGGTTGTTCAGTGGATTTCCCCAGACATATGCGCCGCCGTGAATGAAAACTAGGACCGGGACTAAATATGGGAAATAGCTATTATTAAAGAGTAAAAGGGTTATAGTCAAAGACGCACGTTCAGCATCTGAACTGACGCCAGTAGGAGTGTATACATTGACTTTCAGACAGTCTTCCACCCCTCCAGGCATGGGTATACCTGGGGCAAGTGCTCCTTCAACACAGCCGCTAGAATAGTATCTAGCATCCACGATGCTTCCATTTGCCTCTCGAGTGACACGGGATGTGTTTAAAGGCACTGGCGCGCGAAATCGTTGCTCGCCAACCGGAGGCTCGGCGTATGGTATTCCCAGGTATGACATAGAGTTAGGCCAAGTCGTAGTGCGATTTCCAAGGTACTTGACATAGCCCAAATCAACGGTGAACCTGTCGTCCTTCGCAGGGATCACGTCCAAGAGTCGGCCCAGCAAGAGAGTTGTATAGTGAATGAGGGAGCTGAAGAGGAGCATATTGTCCTGTGAACAGATTGGAATTTGACCACCCCTCTCTTGTTCGGTTTTTCATGATGGTTTGTAAGGGGTCGTATCACATATTTTCAACCTGTGACTCGACGGACCCGCTACTTCACCACGCCTAAAATTCCCTTACTATCCCTGATCAGGAAATCCTACCCTGACCTATTCTGCATCGAAATTAGTCCGTATATTTTGACATTCTATCCACAGAATCTAATGATAGGGCGGCGCTGATGAACATTCAAATGCTCGTGCACTAGTTTTAAATCCGACTGTTCGTTCAAGTTCACTAGGAGTACCAAATTTTCAGGTTGTGAGAACGCGGAGAGCGTATTTCATCATCAGCATTCTACTACAAACATTCAACATTCATTCTTATATGCATTTACATTCTGCGGTCACTACACACAAAATAAAATAATCCGTTCACCCTGCATTCACTCAGAAGTATTTTTGCTCGTAAGAGACATGGCAGGGAACATAGATAGCATCACGAGCTGAATATGAACCATCCCGTCTTCCCTTAGTCCTGCAGCTGTTCAACCAGCCCAGCAACGACCCCACATCTCTGTATTTCGTCGTCGCCCTCAATCTCGATACTACTTCCACTGATGGCATGAGGGTCCACACCATCCATCGCTGCAGTTAATACAACACGCCTTCTCCCACTCGCAGTAAATTGTGGCCACACCGGCGCTCGTTCGAGTTTATGAGAATTAGGGTCAAGACTGCGCACGAACGATAGCCAGTATGCAATGAGCTCTTCGGATAATGCTGATTCAGACGCATTGAGTGGTATGAATGTTGTCACCCCGTCGTCACTAATCATATGATTAGTTCATGGGTTTATGGAGGAAGGACGTTTTACTAGTGCCCACCCGATATGTGAACCGCGGAACATCATATAAACATCCGCTCCGTGTGTGACTTCTGGTGTCTGGTAGTTTGGATCGGCCTGGTTAAAGCGGTAGGTCCAAACGTCAGTTCCCGTGGTGTCCCAAGCGGAAGCCATGATTGAACGCTGTGCTGTTTATTAGCCAATGTTGTTGAACCTCGAATTATGGACTTACAGTGCACCTAAATCCCGCATCTCCAGTAAGGGTCTGGTATCTTAATGCTTCGGAGGCAAAGGAAGAAGCTGGATATGCCTGTAGCACATTATCACACCCAGGTCAGGAGTCGTGTGGGGAGAGAAGCATCACAATAGTCTGACCTGCTCAAGATTATCCACACCCTCATCTGTAAGTGAAGGGAAGATCCCTTTCATATCCGCCCTAATGTCCTGGCCGAACAAGAATGTCTCGTTGGTGGTTGCACTACAGATGTGTGATTACTCCCAAGAACACTTTGGCAGGGCAGAAAAACTTACCCAACAATTAAAGGTACCTTTCTGAATTTACCCTCACGGATGAGGTTCACCGGGTAGTCCACAATAAGTTTGTTGTCAACGACCACATGGAAAGCATTATAACCCGACCTATGCTGGATTCAGTCTAATAGCTAGGAACTGAGCAACGGCAGACTCACAATGTCGCAGTAACATTATCCTGTGCAGCTGCCAATACATCCACACTCGTGCTCCTCAAACATCCCATCTTCGCCATCATACTCCCCTCTCCGCACCCAGCGCGATCAGCGAACGCATTGAACAGAGGCTAGGAATCACCTCAAGTTCAATTCTTCGATTTTCAGGAGTGCCACAGGATCAATCTTACCTGCTGCTGTTCAACGCTCGGCACCGGTGCCCTATAAACACTCTGCGCAATTGCACCCCTAAATAACGCCTCGTCACCAGCGGCGCTAACGATCAAGTGCCACTCAACAGAAGTTGCCCCAGCACTTTGGCCATCAATCGTTACCTTGTTGGGATCCCCACCAAACTTCCCGATATGCCTCTTTACCCATTTCAAGGCTTCGATTTGGTCAAGGAATCCCGCATTCAAGTCTCCTAGGTTCGGATTGGTGATGAAGTCAGGTGCAGCGAGGAATCCAAAGGCGGAGAGGCGATAATACATTGTAACGATGATGACGTTTGGGCTTTGCTGGATCCAATGTTCAAAGGGGATGTTGGAGGGGTTTCCCCAAACGTATGCGCCACCGTGGATGAACACTAGGACTGGAACTGGATGTGGGAGGTGGTCAGCACTATCAAGCTGAGGGGCGTAATCAATGGCGCACGTTTGGCGTTTGGGCTGACTTCATTAGGAGTGTATATATTCACTTTCAGACAGTCCTCGCTTCCTCCGGGAATAAATACTCCTGGGGAAAATGCTCCTTCAATACAACCGCCAGTGTAGAATCTGGCGTCCACGACACTTCCATTTGCCTCTTGAGTAATGCGAGATATATTTAAAGGTACTGGTGCACGAAATCGTTTCTCGCCGACTGGAGCCTCGGCGTATGGTATTCCCAGGTAAGACACGGAGTCGGGCCAAATCGTAGTACGATTGCCCAAGTACTTGACATAGCCCAAATCGACAATGGGCTGGCTGTCCTTCGTGTGGATTACGTCCGCCATTATGCGCGATGAGGAGAGAGATTGACCTAGCAAGACTGTCACAGAAAGGATGAGGATGGTGGAGGATAGCATGTTGTCCGTTGAACAGATCAGAATTCGGTCGCGGTGCTTTTTAAGTTTTCGATAGCACAGCGGACTATGGGTTGTAGAGTCACATTCGTCGTAACACAAAGCGCAGCGAGAACTATTCAATAACGATTCCAACCGGGTATAGAGTCATTGTTAGACCCCAGGCAAGAAATCCCTCAAATGGACATGTTTGGAGAAGGGACGACAACATCTTTATGCCGCTGTCTCCAAAGAAGACTGTGGACGCAGCACAGTAACCGGCAGAGCTGAGATATCTGACGAACCGACCGCCGAATATGTCGGGGGCGCTGGAAGAGGGGAGATTTTCTACCCCATGGCTGGACTGAGATAAGAAAAAAAGGTGAATGTGATGTTGTACCTTGATGTTTACCACAGGTTCGCTCTTGTAATGTGAGAGTGCGGCCTTGAACACCGAATGTCAAGTTTCCGAGATGTCCCCGTGGGTGTCACCTTCAAGCAGACTAGCGGATAGCTATAAGCATTTTCTTGAGCGGTAGTATGGGCAGGTTTCGTACTCGGTTGCGATAGAAAGTATTTTTCTTGGGGGAAAAAGGGTGTTGGCATTCGACCAGAAGTTGTTTCTGAGAAGCGGGTGGTACTAATCAAGTGATCCACGATTTATTGTCCCCACTTGATCGTCATTCGTAATCCACCAATTCTGACAAGAATCATGCTTGATGACCCACCACCGGAATGCAAGGGCTTTCAAATTCTCCAAGATAGTTGAAAGTTGAACTTGCACTTAGAGAGCGTGACTTAGATGTCCTTGAATCCCTGGCTGCATGGGGAGATGGCGGGTCTGTTATCGATATATATACCATTATTCATATACATTCTTTTGATAACCCCTAGCAGAACCCTCAGCTTCGGTGCATTACGAGTTGGAGATCTGAACCACTCATACTAGCCTCAATACCCGCGCACGTGAAAAAATTGACATATGGTATCTCCACGAGTTGAGCATCTTGAGCCTACAACTGTAGGTGACGAAACAATGTTTTCGATAATCACTAGTTCTCGTCAAAAGGGAAAGTTTTGGGGTGTCACGGTGCTCTGTGACGGCTCGGGCTCGTACCATAAATGTAGCTTCTAACCTAAATTGTTCAATCATTTTAAACCTCCTAAACACTCTCAATTACTCGAACCAGAGCAAATACTTGACAACGAAAGAATTGCATATGTGAATCATGGAAATAAGCCCAGTTGACACTTGTGTGATCCTTTCAGGTTTTCCAGTCTCCCCGGTCGTTCGGGCTTCGTGTTAACCACAACTTCTGCTTCGTTTCTTCGCCAACGTACCTCTAAGTGCGTCCTCGGCGATCTCTATTCCTCTCGCCGCCCATAACGCCAATTGTGCCTTCGCATACGGTATGGCCGTGTCCGATGTCATCCATACGAGGAGTTTTCATCTCCTTTGAGGTCAGTTGGGACCCCTGAGCCAAATGCCAGGTCTGGTAGCTAATAACACTATCGCTTCTGACCGCCTGGCGCACCGATAACGCATGGTTCTTGGAGAGGAAAGAAGCCTTGAAAGAAGAGCGCCGCACTCATAAATGCGCTGGCCTCCTGCACTCTGAGGATAGACTTTTTTCCGCCCTCGCAGCTCGAGTTTTCAATGCTCATTCCGTCGTGTCCGAGCACTCCTCCCCAACCGTCGTCGTCTCAAGTCGATGAGAATATCTCTCATGATCTGACCACAATCTCGCAAAATGTGGATCAGGACAATTTACCGGACGTTAACGACCCTACCCATAACCCTCCACGATTTGTGACCGCCAAAGAAAATGCGCGTGTTCTTGCAAAGATTGATCGCTAGTATGTCCGGTCTCACGAGTATGGTACTGACTAACACCTTATGAAGCATAATGCCAATCATGTTTGTTATATATTTCCTTCAATGTGAGTGCAAAATTGCTTCATATCACTCACTCGACGGTACTCAACAATTCTTTCAGACATGGACAAACAAACTCTATCCTTTTCTTCTGTCTTCGGCCTTATCAAAGAAACGAACCTTGTCGGAAATCAGTATTCTATTCTCGGGTCTATTGTCTAGTAGGTTATCCTAAACATCTCTCCCACTACAACGTTTTTACATGCGCTTTCAGCATTGCGCAACTACTCCTGCAGCCACTCTCGGCGTTCCTCCTTGTCAAATTTCGACTGTCGATCTACATTCCATGTCTTGTGACATGCTGGGGAATGACTCTGGCTTGTATGTCCACTGCACGAGGATTCGTCGGTTTACTCATTGGAAGATTTTTCGTAAGTCACTCACTGCAATTTCCACTGTCTCCTCTTATGAGAAGCCCAGTTGGGAGCGTTTGAAGCGTCAATCCAGAGTGCATTCATTCTCGTCGGCCAAATTTGGTATCGTCGTCACGAGCAAGGCTTTCGTGTTGCAGGTAATCGGGTCTTCCCCCCGTTATCAGCATCCAGTCTGACGTAATCTCATTCATAGTCTGGTATTCGAACAACGGCTGGGGCAATATCTTTGGAAGTCTTATCATGTACGGCATTGGCCACATCCGGTCAACGGTTCTATTCCGTTACCAAATCATCTTCCTGCTTCTTGGCTGTATCACGTTTCTTGTGGGGATGGTGAGGTAGGTATATATATTCATATAAGATATGCTGAAGGCTACAATATTTATACGCAGTTTCTCTATATTCCCTGACAACCCGATGCAGTGCAAATTCCTCTCGAACGAGGACAAGATAATCGCTGTTGAGGTCTGTCCGGTTTTCCTATATTTTTGTCATAAACGTACACCCATATACATATAGCGGCTCCGAGCAAACAATCAGGGCCTTGAGACAAAAACTTTTAAGCCGTCCCAAGCGCTTGAAATGCTGACTGATCTTAAAAGCTGGTGTTGGATGACACTCATGTTTCTCATAGCCGCTCCGGCCAGTGGCATCAACGCATTCGGACCTTTGATTTTAAAAGGGTTCGGGTTTGATGGGTACATACCTCAATCTAAGTGCCAAGTGAATGCATACTAATCATCCGAAGATCCAACGTAATGTTATTCAACATGCCATTCGGTGTGTTGCAGGTCACTGCGATTTTCACTTCATTTGTGCGACAGGGTCTCTACTCCGTCATTTTCATATATCCTGATCCACGACTATAGTGGGCTGCCAAACGATTTCGGATGAAATCACCAGTCATCCTTATTGCATTAACACCATGTATAACAGGTGCAAGTACGCCTTACCCAACTTTTTCTCTAAATTTGGGATCACCAGAACTAACCGAACCCCTCCAGTACTACTTCTGCGTCTAGGCCGATTCCGTGAAGACCTCCCAGGGCTTTTGACGGCCTATTACCTGCTTGCATGTTACAGCTCCGTTATTCCATTGATTTTCAACTGGCAAAGCACAAACGTCGCGGGGCACACCAAAAAAACTACTGTGGGCCGACCTCTAGTTTTGTTTTTGCACAGGGCGCTAATACCTGCGGTGGCGGATGAAGACGACAGCATTCATGACTATGGGCACCGTTAGTGGAAGTATGGTACGTGTCTCTATCATATGTGGTATACACGCGATTCACCAAGAATGACAGCTCGGGCCCTTATTGTTCAAACCCCAGGATAAGCCATATTATACACGCGGTGCGTTCGCGCCCTCTACGTTCTTTGGGGTCGAACCTGAGCAGGAATGACAGGGCTCAGAGCGACGCTTGCATTCTTCTGCTCGTGCTTCGTTATTGTGTGCTGGACCGCTCTGTATCTCCGGTGCTTAAACGCTAGGAATAAGAAACGGAGGATCTTGGCTGGAAAGCGTGAGTGGCAATATTTTCCAAATTATGATTCTATATATATGCCATAGCTGCGGAGATCGTCGATTACTCGATGCTAAGTGTCCAAGAGGCTGAAGCTCTCCGTGCCAAAGCGATAGCTGGTGGGGAAGGGGGGACACAGAAAGCCGATGGTAGTGCAGAAAAGGCGCAAGAAGGACAACATGCATTTGAGGATGTAACGGATTTGCAGAATGATGAGTTTATCGTGAGTGTCGTGGTTCACCGTTCCTCCTGATGCTTGAATCTTTTTTTTTTGATCCATGGATGGTAGTATGTCTATTAGTAGATGCTCAAACATGGTGGGGGTAGCTATGGAATTTCTGGCATCACCATGTATCCCGCGACTTGATCAAAAAAACCCAGGATCGTTTTTATATTTGTTATGAGATAATTTCAATGTACTTCATCAGCATGAATCAAGGTGGTCAACAACAAACCAGTATTGATTTATCTGAAACAAAGGAGTTCTAGACGAACGAGGCCGAGAGTTATGTACATGTGTTCGTGTTGATCTATAATTATCATATGCTTCATCAAGCGTTGTTGTATCCGTAGCGCTAAATTGGATCGGGATTCCCTTGATCCCTCACTTGGCACTAGGTTTCAAGCAACCTGAAGCGCGACGCCTTGGGCCATCGAGGTCACCAGGTCACCAGGTTCAAGTCTTTACTCTCTGACTTGCACTATTTATAAGTCCTTTATTCATACTAGGTACTCGGTAATGACAGATCAATAAATTGTCCAAGTCCCAATCATGGGTATATGATCTAATAACCTAAAGATATCTCATCTCCCTCAGTTGGTAACTGTCCAGATCTGGTTGACATCATTATCTGTGCACTTCCAGGTCTGGACCTGGTTGCTGTTAGCCAAGCT
>QFDT01000063.1:0-14631 GCA_003315915.1 Macrolepiota dolichaula | reverse complement strand
TTTCGTACCGCTTCAATTTTCTCCCCCTCCATCTTTACTTTGCCATCTCCCACGATGGCGCCTAAGATCGGTATTTCCGTCGCATCGAACATGCACTTCGTCCTCTTGAAGTACAGGTTGTGTTTTTCGGCTATTTCCAGGAATCTGCAAGTGCGTTCTGCCAACTCTTCCTTCGTTTTTCCAGGTATCACAAAGTCGTCCATGTAATTGATTAGAATACCTTCCTGTAGTAACTGCCTGAATACGCAGTTCATCATTCGTTGGAAGGTCCCTGGGGAGTTGCACATTCCGAAGAACATGACCGTTGGTTCGAATAACCCTTCGTTCGTGATGAACGCCGCTTTCCATTCGTGTCCTTCCTTTATCCTGACGTTGTTGTATCCCCATATGATGTCCAGCTTGTTGAAGTATTTTGCGTCCTTCAATCTGTCGATCACCTCCTCTATCAGAGGCAGTGGTGTTTTGTCTTTGATTGTGTGCTGGTTCAGCTTCCTATAGTCCTGACATAACCTCTTGCTGCCGTCCTTCTTGGGTATGAAGAAGCATGGTGCTGCGTACGGGGATTTGGATGGTCTGATGTGTCCTGAGGCAAGGTTTTCCTTTACAAAATCTCGGAGCTCGTCCTTTTCCTTGACCGTCATGGGATAGACTTTGGCATTCATATCTTTGGGTGCTGTTTCTGTCAGGTTGATCTCGTGATCCCACTCGCTTGGTGCGGGGAGTTTATCGAAGTTCTTTTTGTTGAATAGGTGGGTGAATCGTCGCAGGTAATGTGGTAGGTCTTCTGCTTTCGTGGGGTCGGTGGTCTTTTCGATATCGTCCTCGGGTTCCTCTGTCTTTGCCGTTCGATTGTGGGTTTCCCAATTTCCGTGTTGTATCCTGCATCCTTCCGGGCATCTGGTGAAGTTGATCCGTCCGGCCTTCCAATCTATTTCTGGATTGTGTGCCATGATCCAATCATGACCTAAGAATAGTTCCGCTGATTGTATGTCCGTTATTTGCGCCTCCATGTGTTCCGTGTGGTTTCCAATTGCCATCTCGAATATGGCTTTCTCCATGACCAGGTTTTGGGTTGTTCCATCTGCGTTGTATACCAATCTCGGGTTTTCTAGTGGTATTGTAGGTAGTTGCAGTTCCTTTGTCGTTCGCCTGCTGATGCATGTGTCTGTGCATCCTGTGTCGATGATTGCCTTGACCTTCTTCATTCCTGCCTTGGTCGTTATTGTTGGTTTGATCAGAAGTTCTCGTGCTCCTTTTCTTCTTTGTGGGATAACGTATGATTTAGAAGAAAAGTTAGATACATGGGGTCTCGATTTCGCACTCAATCGGACCCTTCGACAAAACCCTGCTCGCTTTCTTCTTCGTCGTTCTCTATTCCCCTGTTCTGGGATTTCTTTGGTGCTCTGCAATTCCTGGTGATGTGCCCTTCCTTTCCACAGTTGAAGCATCCTCCTCTTTTCTTCTTCGGCCTCCTGCATTCCTTTGCGATGTGTCCGTTGATGCCGCAGTTGTAGCATTTGGGTCCTCTGGATTCCTGTCGTCCTATCTCCATGGGTTGGCCCATCCCTCCATAAGTGATGCCGGATGTGGAGTGTCTGTCTCTAGATTCTGTTGACTCGTATCCTTTCCCAACCAATAATATTGCCTTGACCCATTCGTCGTAGGTGTGGGGTATTCCTTCTGCCGGATATCCCAATATAGTCCTGATTATGTCCGGGCATACGTTCCTTTTGAGCAGGAAAAGTGCGTGTGCGTCGTCTGTGCGGGCTTTGATCTTGAGTACCCTGAATTCTACAAGGTAGTCGGCGGTGTTCTTGTTCCTCTGCTTGAACGTCTCGATCTTCCATTCCGCTTCTGGTTGTTCCATGTGATCCCCGAATGTGGATACCATCTCTTTCGCGAATTCGTCCCAATTGACTGTGTCATCCTCGCCTCCCCGCTGTGCTAGTTTCATTGAGGCGAATTGTCCTGCTGTCCCTCCTCTGAGGCGTGCTAATACTGCTGTGGCCTTGTCGTCGGCCCCTTCGATTCTGTTGAACTTCAAAAATAGCAAGGTGGCTCTCCACCAATCTTCGAATTTATTCCTGGTTCCATCAAAGAACCCTGGCTCCGGTACAAGCGATTTTCTGTGGCCTGCTGCAGGCGCTGCTGGTGCTATTTCCTGGTCGGACATTTCTTCACTGTCTGTGCCTTTGCTTTCTGCGTCGTCGCTTTCTGTGTCTGGTGGTTCGTCGACGTTATTGTCGTCCTGTAATTCTTCATCTGAGGATTCTTCCTCGGTGGTTTCCTCTTCCGATGAGGTCTCTTCTTCAGAGGTGGTCTCCTCTGCTAATGCTGGTGTCGGTTCTCTGGTCCTGTCTCTAGAAGCAGGTCCACTAAGGCTCATACACAATGGCCTTCTTCTGCAAGGTGAGTTGTAGACGCTTTACCAAATGTTACGACCTTCCTAAGTGATCAACTCAGGTTGCAACAAGTGATGAAGACTTGAGGGCAATGAGAGAGAAGAGAAGGGGAATCAACGAGTTGGTAAAGCGTAAGGAATACAGCAGAGTATCTAAGTGTATATATACTACTGGGGTATTCCTACTGGAGAGTCTATAATGGCGGCTGAGTAAGTATGACATAGTGGCTGAGTAAACAATATAGGGATCGCAGGTAGAGAAGTAGCGGGTCCATGACAAGCGGGGCGTTGATAGGAATGGATGGATATTATGGTACACGATAGCCCCAAGGGGATATAACAATTACTCATCCTCAGAGTTCGTGTGATCTGGAACTACAGTTTCAAAGGTTAACAACCTGTCTTTATCCTCATCCAATTTGATCTGAATAGATTGCCACAGTCACAGTTGTGCTTGTGTTCATCACAGCTGGTGAGCATCCAGCTGAAATAAAAGTCGAGTCAAACTCATGCAGTGGATATCCTGCCAAGTTGAGATTGTTGTACGTATTCAAACCATCCACCCATTTAGGCTTTTAGTTCACTCAAACACCTCTGATCCCAGCTGGGACTCTTCAGAACAATTATGAATACCATTGTTACCCAACAAAACATGATTGATAGATTTCCTTTACACAGCTGCTTCAGGAATGATCTGACCCCTTCCGAGGTCCACATGCTCATGGTCGGTGATACGACAGTAGGGTAAATGCGCACACAACCATTTTCTACATCCACACATAGATATTGACATTGTTGTGTTTAACCAAGGGTTGGCCGATTCATCAGCACCGGTGCCCCCCTCCTCTTTCATACCTATGTTTCAATGTTGAACTTATTGAACCCGCTATATTGACAGGTGTTGAGCTCGTCTTGATTCTCATCAAATTCTTCCAAATCCTCAACCAAAACAAGCTTTTGGGCAACACAATCTGTGAAAGGGTCATGCATATAAAAAGGTTCACACCAATCATATATGTATTCTACCGTGACAGAACGTTGCTAGTTATCCCGTGAGTGTCATCTCCAAGGTTTTATTTCCGGTATGAATTGCTCTTGTTTCCAGAATTTTTGGTAAGCTGTACTCTACAAAAACTATCATCCTTCTAATGCCAGATCTCCTAGTTATAACCACGCTCAATATGATAAGCATACTGGGGAATGATAATGGCTCTGCTGCGATCCAGCGGCTACCGGATATCAAAGTGTAAGTTGTCAATCCACTGTGAAACCAGACTAACATTCAACAATTGTCACACTCCAGGTGGTCAATGTTAGTATACTACTTTTGTGTAGGTCCTAATATTCCTAGGGTATTGTTATCCTTCAAATATACCTAAATTCGCCTTCATCAGGGAACGCGACTAATCCTCAATCTACGGGAGGCCAATTGCAAGATGGCGGAGACTATGCTTTCGCAGAGGCATACAACCCTCCAGTTTTATCATGAAACTCGAGAAAACTGTGACGGAATTCTCGGAGAGGAGAAAGGAGTCCAGTAGGGTGTCATCATATCCTACGAATAAAAAGACACGTTGCCAGGTTACTCGTACCATGACATTTTGTAATAGCGCCTCGAACATAATAGAGCCTCTGTGCCGTTCTTCCCGACAATATGCTGTGCCCGCACCCCCACTTGTACAGAGGGCAAGCTAGCATATGTTCGCACTTTCATTGATTGTTTTGTAGTCTGGAGCTGTTGTCATGTCGACCCGTATATTTCTGCTTTTGATCACAGAGACAGATTCCAGAACGTCTGTGCGTTATGTCAATCATCACAATGATCGTTATTCTGGCCATTCCGGACAATATGATAAATCAAATAAAACTTGTAAGTGCTACATACTTTACTTTTATCCCGTTTACATACTTCTTCCTTTTCTCTCCCACAATAAGTGATAATCAAAGACGTTCTGCACAACACACATCAATAAAATACCAAAACAGCGAATGAGATACTAACATTACCGAGATCATTGCAAGCAACCTCATACACTCAGATAGGGTTTTTTCACCCTCATGAACCCAGTCACGGGGACCATAGAACTAAAGACGACAAAATGCTCATCCCTACTGAGTTTTCTTCAATCCCCTCATGACGAACAGGCAGTGTAAGATATTCCCTGGATCACAGAAGAAGCAAATCATTGCCCATTACGTCAACATGGTTACCAAACTGTAGTTTGGATTGCCCGGGCCCCACGACAGTGAACCCTCCTCTATCTCTGATTTGTCGTTTTTTTTTCGTACACATACCCTCTCTAATATACCTATTATGTATGATCCCCCGCAGCACCAACCTTGATGTTTCACTTCTTGTCACTATGGTCATATGTCTAGTTATTATGTGCCTCGATGACTATCTACCAGCTGCGCCTCGGAAGAACCGTTCAAAGGCCCTTTCCCTGATTCTGGTTCGCTATTGCAACGCAGTAAAACACCACTTTTTGAAATCAAATTGCATGTCTTATTCCAAAAATTGACAATTATTTGTTATTGTTATACGTGACTATCACAAATTTCACGACTGTGTAAATGTATACTGGCTCATCAAAACATAGTCATTCAGGTGGCGTCTCGATACATATCAACTCCAAGTTGCCTTGATACTTACACGCCGGATAAACTGCCTATGCCAATGTCAACCTGCTAATCATATTGTCATTTGAACACCAATCAGTTGACGCCTTTTTAAAGTCTGTGGCATCTCCGCATTGACTGATGTGATGGACTTTGTTAAATATATCAATCACCTAAAGTGGGGAGTCTGCTGATCAGGAAAATTGCGTGCCTATAGAGACATATCAGTGAAGTGGCCGCTTTAAAGCTGATGAAAGATAATTCCAAGACCAACCCATCCTACCCTCGGCGCAAAACAATGGACTTTGGCCTTGGTCTTCCAGATTTCACCTACGACCTTGAAAATATGCACCACAACGCATATGTTGCTTGTATGTTTCTCTGATTACATGCTACTTATATATCACTGATCTGCCGCCTTGGCCCTTCTCCCCAGACCCTGCAGTCGCGCTTTTCATTTATGATTCATTATGCACTTTATCACGAGAGGTGTGAAACTTGCATCGGATCATGTTATGTCAAAATTGAGTTCATCACAGGTTAAACATTTGTATAGGTCGGTGCTCACTGTAAGAAAAAACAATCATCTAACGTTGGGGATTCAATCGTCATAACTAGAGGGTCGTGGTCCACAATCCAGACCGTGTATATACTGCTTCGGGCTTGCGCATGTGTGCACCTGGTGTGAGTACTTCCAAACCTATGAGTTCTATTCAATTGACGAGGGGTCCCGTAGCTTATTTATTCACAGTAAAGCGCCTCCTCTAATCTATCTCAATCGAGCACTGACAAGAGGACGGCAGCAACGCAAACAAATTTTATATCCAGAACAGTAAGTGAAATGATTTCATTATATTCGTCATGAGTCTTTCTGATGACAGACGTGTAAGACGTACGGCTCACCCCAGCACAAGGTCACCCCGTTGCTTGACTGAACTTACACTTGTAACTATTCCCAGATGCATAGGATATACTTGGACCAATGCACTGTGAGTAGGTCCTGCAGGGAAAAAGTGGCCGCTGAATATCATAATAACCTATAGTGTGTTATACGATATTACCCCTGCAGTATTGAAGATATTGCTCATCCTGAGGGTCCGCGCGATCTGGAACTACAACTTCAAAGGTAGAAAATCACGACTTTGATTTCTAGTCCATCCAATTCTCATCCAAATGTTCATCACAGTCACAGTTCTACTTGTATTCATCACAACTAGTGAGCCCTCCCTAGCTAAGCTTCCAGCCCTCAAGTGCCAAACTCATGACAAATATCACACAGTCGAGATTATTGTACGTATTCTATCTCAGTTGTGACCGCTCACCTAGACTTGCTTCTCGACAGTTGGGAATGCTCAGGACGATCATGAACACTATTGTCGACCAACGAATCATGCTTGATAGATTTCCATTACACGGTTGCTTCAGGGATGATCTCTCCCCTTTACAGACCCGCTTATTGATGACTGGTGATACTGCGGTTGCGTGAGTCCAGAAGCGTTCTTACTTGTATGTAGTGATGACATTACTTTACAAGGGTCGGTCGATTTGTTAGTACTGGTATAACCTTTTTTCCACAGATAGCCGTCTCGTTTTCACCTCTGTATTCACAGGTGTCGAGCTTGTCTTGATTCTCTTCAAACTCTTCCAAATCCTCAACTGAACCAAGTTTGTGGGCAACACAATCTATGAGAGGGTGAAGCACATGAAGAAGTTTACACCGATTGTTTATGTGTTTTATCGTGATGGAACGTTGCTAGTTTTCCCGTGAGTCCCTGAGAAACTTCATCTCCGAGAATCTCTCTCTTTTTTTTTTTTTTGGTACGAATTGCCCATGTTTTCAGGATTTTTGGTGAGCCATACACCTCCACAGGAAGTACGAATTTTCCCCTGATACAGCTTTTCTAGCTATAACCACGCTCAATATGATAAGCATATTGGGGAATGATAGTGGCTCAGCTGCAATCCAGAGGATACCAGACATCGAAGTGTAAGTGGTAGATCCAATGTATAAATTAAAGCAACGGTAAATGATTGTCACCATCCAGATGGTCAACATTAGTATACTACTTTTGCGTAAGCCCCAAATATTTCTATGGTGTCACCATCCTTCGATCTGCCTTTGTCAGGGAACGCGACTAATCCTTAATTTACGGGAGGCTAATTGCAAGATGACGGAGACTATGCTTTCGCAGAAACATACACCCATCCAGTTCCAGCACGAAACTCGAGAGAACCGTGATGAAATTGTTGAAGGGGATAAGGAGGCCACAGAGATTCATTAGAATATCACCATACCCTACAAATCAATAGACATGCCACCAGATTTTTCGTATTGTGGCATTTTGTGGTAGCTTGTAACGCCTGTGATACTGAAGAGCCTCTGCACTATCCTTCCCAACAATATGTAGTGCTCACATCCCAACGTTTACAAACGGCAAGCCATCATACGTGTGTATTATGGAGATTGCAAACCGGCCACTCAGCCAATCTACCGTGTTCCCTCTCTCCCCAAGGTCAGTAAGGACTCCAAACCCCGCAACCGCTACCCCCCCAATCCCGCCGATCGAAAATCCATTCTCCGAAATCACACGTAACACGTCAGTTCCTAACTTACTCTCAGGAAACTGTAGATAACGAAAAGACCAGTGATTGTTCATCGACGTTCACCGGTTGCAGCTAGCCAGATCAATTGAGCACGAAGCTCCTCATTTGAACCACCACCATCATCTCTTCAGTAGTCCCATTCACTCTGTGCGGTCCGTAGCATGGAGCAGTTGCAGTGAGGGTGTAAGGGGATGTGACTCGGACACAATTTAGCTGCTGAGGAGCCTATTTCTGCTTCCGGTCAATTAATCGGATCCCGGACCGTTCGTGCGTCATGTCGATCATCGCCATGATCGTCGTTCTTGACAATACAATAAATCAAATAAAACTTGTACGTGCAACATACTTTGCATTTTGTCCCGTTTACATACACTTCTTCCTTGATGCTACAAATTCCACCCTCTCCACTCAACATGAGTCCGCACCTTCCACAGATTGAGCTCCCTGATCTGACCTCTCTGAGTATATCCGATACCAAAACTGAAGACGTCCCTGCTCGTCCTAATGGCATAGGTAGTGTCCCTCCTACATGTTCAAAAGAGTTACGCGACTTACCATCCATTGAAGGAGAACTCAATCTTGTTGAGCGAGTTGAATTGCTCTGAAAAACCAATTGGGGAGCAGAGCTGCAGGGTGGAACAGAGAAACCCAAAACGAGTACCAAGACTAGGCAGGAGGACGCTCTCAAAGACCTTATGGGTGATATCTCTGCGTGCCTTCCTGAGTCCCGGTTCGCAAAAGGGGAACATCAGAAACACTGTCTAGATGTTATTGAACGCTACACAGGTTTGGAGAACCGTCACATTCTAAAACTTGTCAGATTTGTCCAGGAAGAGAATCTCGATAGCTTGCCGCACGTCCGAGTGAGTGGCCCAGGCTCTTGATACAATGTTCTGCTGAGACATGTCCTCGACTCCTCTTCTACCACAGTTACGTTCATTCTCTGATATCACAATGAAGGATGAGATAGTGAACGAAGAGGCACTTTCTATTCAGCCGCCTCACGATGCCACCTCCCTACTTTCTTGTCTGGAGTCTGGCCCTTGCAAGATCTTTGGTGCACAAGCGTCACTGTGTTTGCCAACGGTGAAGCATTATTCTGTATTCCACATGCTGTTGAAATTTTTCCTCGTGTTCTTTCACCAATCAGCAAGTGCCTCTCTTCAATTTGTGTCATCTATAGTGCTAACTTGGCTGTAGTCAGAACAAACTGCCGTTATGAAGGTTGCTGCTTGCAACTTATTGCTTCAATACGCAAATCCTGAGCTATGCTCAAGGTTCTACCCTGAGCTTACTTTGTTCAGCTTGACCAAAGACGAGTCACCGTCGGAAGTGATGGCTCATGTGTTGGGCCAGACATCAATATTTGATGACTGGTCAAGCGGATGGCTTTATTGTGACGCTGACTGCGCATGGTCGCGCACCAAAAGTCCTGGCAGATCCTGTACTCCAGAGACTCTTATCTATGATAGGTAGGTGCGGATTCCTCAGGCGGATCATCAGCTGATGCCTGTGAATAATTTCATAGCTCCTCCTCCCGAATCACCGAAGTACCAAAAAATTTTACGAGAGCTAGTTAAAACGTGCCAGACAGCAAAGGAAACCACAGGTAAGGAGATCTTGTATGAGGTCGTCCTAATCGAGGCGAAGAGGTTTCAGACACATGGGACTAGGGGTGGCCGGGTTTCTATTGAGTCTGAGAGCAAGCAGCACCTGAAGCAAATCATTATCGAGTGTGCGGCGATGTGGGTGAAACTTAGTTGATCATTCAGCACATCACTCATTGCGTGCACCCTATAGAGCCAGGAATACGGGCCTGGGCCTGAGAAGTGCCGAATCGTGAAGTTCATCCTGAGCGACGGTGAACAGTGGATATATGGTGTACTCAAGAATTCTCACGCAGACGCAATTGAACCTCGTGAATGCATTTATGTTGCTGCTAGCAATCCAGAATTTGACCAAACTGAGACAGTCATGAGCACAAACATCCACCGTCCTCGTTCATTGGACGTGTCACTACTGATGCTAGGTTCAACTTGCGTCCAATGGGTCCTCTCCTGTCTGTTTCGGCTTTTGCGGCTCCTGCACACCCTCTCCTGGCCGCGGAAGCAAAGGCTAAACCTGCCAAAAACATTTCTATCTCTCCCTAATGAGGTTTTATGTGAGATACTACACCATGTGGATTGGCGAGGCTTATTGGCAGTGAAGTTGGTGTGTGGTACACAATTATAGAATCTGCTCAGTTTTTCTAGCGGCTAATTCTTCTGTGAGAAGACTTGCAGGCACCTCTATGTAGTCACGAGAACACGTCCTTTGTGGCATTCAAGAATTACTGAACTCGCGGCGTTGGGGATCCCAATGCTTGAAAGCGATATAGAGAGGCATACCGTTCAGGAGTTAGAAGAAATTGTTCTGAAACGACTTCAATCCCAGGACAGGTTGCGCCAGCCGGATCCATCGACATTTCGCTCTCAGATCTCCCTGGTGGCAGGTGGTTACTCGATAACATTGACGGCTATGTCTATGTTCTTGACCTGGATTCACCGAAACAGACGCGCCATGTTTTCCTTGACACGAGGCGCTACGATGGGTACCGTCAACTGGAGGATCCTCTCGCGAGTTCTACAATTTGGATAGATCCATCGCAGAAACAATTATCCGTTCGCATTGCACTTCATAACACCTTCACAGCTCATTACCTAGGTAGGTCCTAGAACTCCCATCGTTTCATACCAACTCATTATACCAACTATTAGACTCAACGCGTTTGTGTATCTATCAACTCGATTTGCAAGGACATGGCGCCAACGCTTCCTGGACTATGAAGCTGGTGGTTACTCTAGATAGCCCAGCTCCCTGTAGGAGATATCTGAATTCGTTACGCCTTGGGGAAACCTGTGTTTCTGAGAAGTGTATCTATCCGAATGACGATGTTAAATTTCATATATTTCGATACTCGGTACCAGAACCCGAGTTGTTCGTGTGGGATTACTTGGAAAACGCGACCGTGAGTGTGTTCACCCTACGTTGTTGTAAGATTTCTCACACAATTTCTTAGATTGTTCCTCTACTTGGGAACCAATTGGCCTCCATTACCAAGACACACGTTGAGATATTCAGCGTAGCGCAATTTGCCACCAACGGACCGCAACCAGCCCTCGAGCCACTCTTCCGGCTTCCGTTGCACGAGACACGTACCTTGAAGATATCCTGTGTTTACACCAACGATCAATTCTCCCTCATCAACACAATAGGTGAAGAGAGCATTGACCTAGTTCAAATACCGCATGGACTGGATATTGCAACCGTAAAAAGCTATTCCTTCCCTGTTGACGAAATCAGCCAGATGTGCTCTGGGAGTAGTTTGGGCCTCTCCTCCTTAATTTTCCTTGACGATGATTATATCATGCGCTTTGTCACCTATGATCCATGGGAGGATCATAATCAGCTTTCCGTGACGCGGTTTCAAAACCCCCAGGTTCTCGACGAGAAGCGTCTTGTTTGCTGTGATGAAGCCTCTGGTCGCACTATTTTATATCATAATTACAATCTCATATATTCGATTTTTCAATTATAGGAAGTAATTCGCGTCTACACAATTTTCACCCATCGTTAATACATCATCTCTAACAATATTTGACACACTCCCGGACACGTAGATGTCGTGGAGCCCCGCTTGAATGTTCTGATGTTGTGGCCAGCAACCCCCAGAATTTGATTACGTTTTGTGTACTATCCAAAGGATTATCTTTCAATTTACTGCACTATGATGCAAGTTTCCCGCACGGTCGGATTTGTCAACACTTGAATGTCCATGATGGCCACGAGCACAGGTCATTCACCTCTCCTTGTCCCCCGTCCATCGAACATGTTGCTGATGGTGGGTTTGACTAGCGTCTAATGGGTCCTCTACTTGCTGTTCCGACTTGTCAAAACCTTCTCCTGGTTGTGTAATTGGAGTTTAGTCCAATCAAGGATATTATTATCCCTTCCTAATGAAGTTCTGTGCGAGACACAGTATTGTGCCATCAGACAGCTGTGACAGTTATAGGGAAGATGAACCAAGGACGAAAGATGGGAACCTACCTTGAGTAACCTGGTTTTGCAGTCCCTTCTGACGAAAGGGCTGGAGGGCGTATGTGACGGACTACCATATCGCTAATCTTATCTCCCCGCTTTCCCACCACAATAAGACTAGGGTTATATGTTTGTTGTATGTTTGGTTCATTTACTCATTACGGACAGTACCCTACTTATATAAACCAGGTAGCAGACAGAGGAAAAATAACAATTCTTTACACCTGTAATTCTACCTGCGTACATAAGAACGTGTGACGTTGCGGCCTCGCTCTGGTGTCATATACAGGTACCAGGCTTAAAGAATGGCGATTCCCGGCTGGTTGCATGTGCCAAACCCTTACACCTCCACCTTTACTACCCATCGCAATCAGATGATATGAACGCCCACAAGATAACAACGTGTCGCCACCTGGGCAACTTTCTCCAGCTCGGCTGACTACAAAAGTGGTTTCCGCCTGCACCCCTCCGTCAACCTTTCCATCCTCAAATTCCTCGGCTTTGAGCAAACATTCAAAAACGCCCTCACCGGCCTGAGCATGGGTGGTGGAAAGGGTGTTGATCCCAGGGGCAAGTCTGACAGTGAGGTGGTTCTGCGTCGCGTTCATGTCTGAGTTGTTCAGGCATATCAGCCAAGACACTGACGTCCCTGGTAAATATCTTCCGCTTTCGTGCTCCACCATTGGCTAACTGAGACCCTCAGCCAGTGATATCGGTACTGGTGCTCGCGAGATCGGTTTCCTTTTCAGTGCCTACAGGCGGTTGAGGAACGAGTTCACTGTTACGCTCACTGGCAAGGGCCTTAACTGGGGTGGTAGCTTCATCCGTCCTGAAGCCACCGACCACAATCCCATCTCCTACGTCGAGCACGTGAGTCTCCTTTTCCCTGCCGCACACAATATCATACTCACAATGGAGACCTGCTCAGATGATCGCTCCTGCTTGCCCCGAACACGGCCTCGACAAGGCCTCCACGCTTGTCGCTATCTGGTTCAAAATGGAATGGAGAGAAGGCCGCTGGGGGTGTGCTCCCGAGTTTGTTGAGCGGTGCCAACGTTGCTGGGTTCTTCAAGGTTGCGGACCCAATGAGGGAGCAGGGTGATTGGTGGTAAACCCCATCTTTATCGTCTTGCTCTCTTCCCCCCCTCTTCTGACGTTTGTAATTTGACGGGAGCTTGCGGGCTTTTTGGAAAAGTTGTGATGTCATCCGCTGACAACTTGTTCGCTGGAACAAAATCTGTCGACTTTGTATTCCTTACCCGCAGATTCCTCTGCCTGCTTGACGCCGATGCTACCAGCAGACCTTAACTCTCCATCTAACCCTGCCTTCCACAGTCTCACACGACCATTGTTCCCAGCTGAGGATAACATTGTGCTACAGGTGCAATGAAGAACTTTAGTCAATTTTTGGTGTCGGAAAATGATAGAGCCCTGCTTACCCCGTAGCGTTTCAGTCTACTTTACTCACTGTAGATCTGTCGGCACGTTCACAAAATTAGCGTCAGTGAGATGTTCGTGATCAGCGAGGGAATCAATCACAAGAATGACAGGAACGTGCAAAATCAACGCGAAAAAAAAAAGAGAGAACACTCACTTATGCTCAACCTTGCCAACCGAAAGAATGCTCCACTTCATGTTCTCACTCTCCGATGCATCCTTCCCCTCATCCGCCTCCAATTCCTTGTCAGGTTGTACGCTACCCGACGCAATCAGATGGAACGCGCCCAAGATAACGATGTGATTGCAGACGTTTCCTCCTGGGCGACTTTCTCCGGCTTGGCTGATCTGTTGCAGCCGGTGTATTTGACGATATCAAGGGCGATGGATCGAGCGTGAGGAAGGTGACGTGGCGTCGGGAGGGTGTTATTTGTAAAACCTTGAATATAGGCGCAGTGTAAGAGCGAGAATCAGGAAGGGGGACTGGGTGTGGGTTTCTCTCACCTTGACAGTCCCAGAAGTACCCGCACTGGCAGCTAGAATCTCATCCCAATATTGGTCTTTGCACCATGAAAGACATCATTCACCATCAGCCTCGCGGTTGCCGACGCCATGCCGGATTTGATTATTCACTGCAGCATTTCGTTGGAGGCCCTGGGAGAGGGCTTGGGCGTGATCTGCGAGATTATTTTTGTCGAATGTAGAGGTCGTTTGGGTTGGTGTAAAGAGTGCGACCGTGTGGGACAAAGGGAGGTTGAGAACGTGAACGTCGATATCTTGTACTGGTGAGGAACAATTGATCAATGCATTCATAGATCCAAAGGATGGTATTCCCCAGCTGAAAATCGAGTAAAATGCGATCGAACGAAGAAGACGCGAAACCCTCCCTTGTGTAATGAAAGGCGGTTTTTGCAGGCCATTGGCCCAGATTTCGATGAGGCTAATTTGGTTTTCACCGTGGTGCCCGGGAAGGCACGCTCGGAAAGTTATGCCTCCAGTATGGCGAACTACTTTGCCGTCTATAATATGGTAGCTCACCGTGGCCCGTCATGCATTGTGGTCGTATCGGTAGAGAACGCATTCAAGGTCATACACTATCCTTCTTTCATTTGCCCTCACGTCACCTTTATACACCTTGACCTCCACACTATGGTGATCCTTTGTAACATAGTCTTTCAACTCTTCAAAAAGGCGACAGTGAACTACAAAATCCTGTTTTGTTGAAGGAGTTCTGAACCCGCTCGGCTCACTAGGTATTGTGTTGTCGCGTTCACAAACTCACATAATCACACACAAGGAGTTGGTGGCTCCCCATACGGGGATATTAGACGCGTAGATCAAGGTACACTAGAAAATATCAAGCACTGAGAGCTTTCCCTATTCTTGACACCACTACCTAGGTAAATACTATTGACTAAGCGAAGAGTGATATAGACGCCGGCCAAGACGACAAAATGCCCATCTCTGTGATGCTTATCATCTCTCTTATATGT
>QFDT01000058.1:0-18339 GCA_003315915.1 Macrolepiota dolichaula | reverse complement strand
TTGCAGCATTGGTCCGCGCTAGGCAAACTCAGAATCAAAACGCTTTTGGTGATGGGGTAGACAGATGGCTATTTGGCGGACTTTCTGGAACGAACAAGGCTGAAATGTTGCCCTCACCCGCTCCTGATATCCGTGCCATGGTGGTTGGGCTGGATTTCGGTGGACACTCGATGGCTCAGAGGTCGGAATTTAATGATTTAGTGGTGGATCCTTCAAGGGGCGGTGGTGGCAAAGGGTTCATGATTACAGCATCCGAGGATAGAAAGATAAGGTTCTGGGACATGGGAAAGATAGAAAGGACTGCAGTTTTGAGTGGTCTGGAGTCGGAGCAGGAGCGGCCAACATACAGGTAACTAACTTTTCGTGCCTATATCTGGATTAGATACTAATTAATTCTTTAGTAGTGTCAACAATGGGACTACTTCGGTATACGTTGAAACCATCCCACCAACACCGAGTGGTGTCCACAGCAGCCGCCCAGCACAGCGAATATCGCTGATAACACATAATCAACAGAATCTGCTGAAGAACCACCAGGATGTCATTACTGCGCTGACATGCATTGACTCACCATTTAGAGGAGGTATTGTCAGCGGTGATCGCGCAGGTGTCATCAAGGTGTGGCGGGTTGATCAGCTTGAAGCTTAACGGAGACTACATATTCACATCTTGCTTACTACTATTTCTTACCATCACATAATTTGAATTATCATGACCAACCTGATCTATCTTTGGACGTACTAGCACAAGACTCACGCGATGCTGACTGGTCCTACGAAATAGAGGTCCCTAATCCTCGAGAAGCTTTCCAATACTTGTATATCATGAATCAGCGTGCCTGATAGGACTGAGTACAGGAAATTGTATTGCAAATACAGACAGGGATAGAGGCAAGCTCTTGGAGTGCTTGAGAAAGCGGTCAGAAAACGCGCCCTTGCTTGTTGTATCATGGTCGATGTAAATCACCGCTGAATGACATTGAGTTCTCACAAGAGCGTAATATGTTGTCTGGAGAGCCTGGCAGCTGCCACATCCAATTGGCGTATTCCATCGTGGACTTGGTCAATTCTGGGTTGTGACCGGTGTCAGCTTTTATTGGGTGGAGGATTCTCAAGTTTGGTAAAGGGAGAGTGGAAGTCATATAGACAGGGGGGTTGTAACTTGTCTTATGTATTCATCAATTACTTTCCGGTTTTCATCCGTCACCAATGTCAGCTCATGTCCCATCACTCATCGTGACCCGAAAAACTCACCTCTCTCTTCAGCACTTTCATCTCTCTTCTCATTTCCCATCATCTAGGTTTCTGCTACATCAGACTCGGGCAGCCAAACGCACAATACAAGGCTCAACTCAACTCAAAAACATGGCCGAACCAACCCCTTCTCAGTCGAATTCAGAGCCACAACAAAACTCTAAGCAGAGGCAGCCTAATCAAGGCTCCCATAATCGAGGAAGGTCAGACGGAAAACCGGGACCAAGTCGCGGTGGAAGGGGCGCGCCAAGAGGGGGCAATGCTCCCAGAGGCGGCCAAAAATTACGAGGATTTGAGAAAGATAAACCGGAAGTGCGAGTCTCGAAGACACTCTCGTGGCTTTTGAGGCATGGTGCCGTGTCGGAGGGGTTGCCGATGCGTGCGGATGGGTTTGTCGAGGTCGATGATCTCGTACGTCCCAGCTCTCTTCTTTTTGCATGGGGTTGATCATCCATGAGTGCCTTTACAGTTCAAGAATGGTCGCATAAAACCACTTGGGCTCACGATGGAACAACTGAGAGGGATTGTGTCCGCTGATCTGAAACAGCGGTATACTTTGATATATGAGTTAGCGAATGGAACGACACTGGCTCATACCGCTGTGGAGGGTCAAGGGGGAGAGGGTGGTGTTTGGTTGATTAAGGCGAACCAAGGACACTCGCTGAAAGTATGTTCTTTTCTCGGGGGCCGCCAGAGAGCCTCCACTGACCCTGGTTTTCAGACAGTAGAACTGGAACTCAAACCAATACTTAGCATATCGGATATACCCTCCGGCATAGCTGTCCATGGAACAACAGACAGAGCTTGGGTCGCTATTCAGAAGGAGGGTCTTTCAAGGATGAAACGGAATCATATACATTTGGCGCAGGATGTTGGTGGAAACAATGTCATCAGTGGTATGTTGCCCTTATCATTCCTACGATTACCATATCCTGCTCACTTGGCTCACAAAAGGGATGAGGAATACATCACAAATACTTATATTCATCCATGTGCAGAAAGCTCTCGACGCAGGTATCAAGTTCTATCTATCCGATAATGGTGTCGTGTTGACCGAGGGAGACGAGACCGGATACCTGAAGACTAAATTCTTTGATCGAGTGGAAAATGCGAAGACAAGGACTGCAATAAGCGGCTGGGAGAGGGGCAGGGAAACGGATAATCTAGCTGCTGCGACATAGCTGCGATGGTCGACATTGATGATTGTAACGCTCTGACTCCTCTGTCCTGGCAACACTTGGTATTAAATCTTCCACACAGCCACCAACTAAGCTTGCCAGTAAGAAAACTGTCACAACGAAATCAGTTGGTTTAATGGCCTGTTGCAAATGAAATTTTTTTTGGGTCGATGGTGGTGATTCGGAGTTGGTTGATACAACAGCCTTTGGTTGTGCATCAAGAAATACGATGCGCGAAAGATGACAGGTTCTTCAAAATCTTGTTTCCATCTTCTACTGAGTGGGTTATAAAATTGGGCGTCACGATTCTGAAAAGATCCCCGATGTTAGAAAAGAGTTACGTCGATTACTGCACTCAACGTGGAAAATATTTGGGAAAAGATGGCGGTCGTGCAACTCTTTCTTGTCATTCCCGCTGGAACATATGCGAATTGTGCTGCTCCATACAATAAATCCAAACTCGTCACTAGTACTTGACAGTCCAGCGACAACCCGAGACCACGAGTAACACACGGGTCGTCTTCTTCTACAGCCTCCTCGTGTCACGATGCGGATCTTACAATTTTGACAAGTCATGGTACTTGTTGATGGCGAACATGATCCCATTTGTCGCTCTGGGATAGTTTGCTTGTTGTTTAGGGGTGCTGCTCGCTCCCCTTGACGGAGATGAACTCATGGCATCATTCTAGATTCTTGAAGCAACTCGATAACGACACACATACATTTATCAAATTTCTTCAACCACATTAAGCCTTATTAAACGTAGATTCCAGCAGTCACCGCAGATAACGGTCATTTTATCATTGGGTGGGGATCGTATATCAATTCCCGTCCAAACAAAAACCAAAGCGAGAGTTAATCTAGATGTGCAACGGGCTTTCACCTGCAATAGCAAACACGAGACAGGAGAACTGAAACTGCTATAGCCCTCTCAGGATACCTAATAGCCCTTCTAAAGTTAGGTACATATAAATATTTCCGACTGATGGTATCACCACCGGTGACTTACAGAAACACCGTAAACGCCATGAGAAGGGTTCAATTGTCCCATGCGCTTTTTTTCCTGCTATATGCACAACATCCAAACGGGCCCATGTCTGATGAGCCAGAACAATAAACATTTACTCCAAGGTGCTATAGTTCTTTATCCTCTTCGTTGATTACATTTGTATCATTCTGCGATTCCCTGATACCACCCACAAGAAAACAAAGGAGACCCTGCTTCCCCAAGACCATTTTTATCTTGTCTCGATTCCGGGACAACCGCAGGTAAAGGAAAAGTCTCAATTGTCCACACAGACAACAGGAACATTTGCGTGTGACTCGACGCCGCCGCCCACACCAAAAAAAAAGTGGTTGTGGTCTCCTGGTCTTGTACATGTGATCACGATGTCAATCAAATGCGCTAGAAAAGCCGAAAACCATCCCCTGACGAGGGATTATTCACAAATTTGGGATAGCGCTGAAAGCGAACCAAGATTTTATAGCAACGAGTTGGTTTGAGCGCGTCGTTGAACGCATAATTGCAAAGGCGCTGATTTATTGTCAATCCGCGCTTGTCCTGGATGCAGGAGAAGCTCCGGTGTTAAAGGAAGAATCTACTGCTCGACGCGTTTAACTTTGACGAGCTCGGACGCAAGGGACGGCCGTTCTGAAGGACATAGCCACAGGCGCTGGTATGGTACCAGGAATTTCTGACACTCACAGTGTGGCGTTAATTTTCGGATACAGGAGTTATGGTGGGTATGAGTCTCCATAATGAAAAGAGCGGCGTTTGAATTTCTGGATCATGAACAGCATTCTTTTGACACGCAGCAAGACTGCGGATTGGAGTGGGTTTGACCAGGAGGCCATAAAAAGAACTTCCAAAAATATGCCAAATAATGGATCGTCGGGAAGCACAGATAATGGGTGAAGTCGTGTACGTGTCAACCAGGTATTCAACATCAGAAATTTTGGGGTTTTATTTTGAAATCATGTACTACTGCGCGATCTCGCCGTGCTTGATTCTCACCTTTGTCGAAAGGGCATTCTTCCCCAAGGTTGATGTTCATATCACCTAGTAGAACCCGTTTATGTTTGACAATTCACAACTTCCGCAGCACATTTCTAATTGGGTGACCTAGCGTCATTCAAAGCGTGACAGAATAGAAGAGAAGACACGTGAATCCATGAATACATCGAAGGAGAAACAGAGAGACCCACGTAAGGAGAAGGCCACGACCTGCCAAGGTCTTGACTGAAGGGCAGTGAGAACTTGGCGTGTATCTCAGGAACTTGGAATCTCAGTATCTGCCATATGCCGGGGATAGCTATAAGATGTTCCCCAACCAGTACCCAGGATTGCACGGAGAATCATGACGGACCCAGCTACGACAGAACAGCACTTCAAGTTGAACCATCTAAGAAGTTGCAAACAGAGCCAGATAGAGTAACGCATCAGAACCGTCGGCGGACTTCTGGATTTGTTTTTTATTGGTGTTGATAAAGATGGTCTGGACCTGCCTATTGGAGCTTTTGTTGGAGCTGCTGTTGTGCAGTCGCTATCGTATACCGACTACACATCAAAGGAAGGGGAACGTACATGTACCCCTGTGGCGAATTCACAGGTTTAGGTGAGCCGAGATAGTTTTCACGATGGATGGACGCGAGAACCCAAGAACAATGGAATTCTGATAGGTTCGACCAGTTTCCTCTTCACCTTGGAAAGCCATACAGAAAACCAAGTCCCATATTTAGGCCAGACTGGTCCAAGCGCCAGAGTTTTCATTCTCATGAATCACTCCGAGCACAACAGCTGAAATTGCAACCCCATCCTTGTACTAGGGATAACCCCACGGGCGGGGCCGACTTCTCGTCTATTACCAATGTCTTGGTATAACCAAAGTGAGGGATACTTATCGTCCAAGAAGCTTAATCTCTGAGGAATATATGGTGGATCGGTTTACGCATCGGCTTGCAGCCCGCCGTCCATGATTTTCCTCCCCCCACCGTATTTTTATAACCGGCTCTCACCTAGTATCCATTGGCATTCCTACACAGAATTGACCATACTGCTATTCATTGAGTGCAGATCCATCCTGTGGTGAAATATCACTCGATGTAGACATGAGTGATGAACCGCACGGGAGAGAACGGGCATAGATAGGAGAGCAACATGAGCGCAGCAGGATCAAAAAGCGAGCACATCCATTGGTATCAATATGGACTCGATTGGTGTCCCAGGCGGCAGTAGTGGGCTATGCTGTCGTGCTGTCGTGGCCGAGGAATCTATCAGAGGGAAGGTGAAGACTTTTCTCGAAATTCAATCGCCTTGACCAAATCTAGACCCATGGATGTTACCCGGTGACCTTACACACTGTCATCCTATAAACAACGATTCTGCCCAATAATTGAGGCGGGTAATCCAGGTGTCTGTTAACTACCGTCAGAATCGGGGATCCTGTTTGTTATCTAGTAGAATCATAGTACTTTGTTATTACCATGTGCTAGTATCAGCTTTCTTTATTGGCGAAAACTTGAAAGTTGAGGGGTACATACCCCATGCCAACATGCCCAATACAAGTACAACTGTGTGAATGGCAAAGGCAGCTGATTGCTAACCTAATTCTGGGGACTCAAGACCCTCAGAATTCACACGATTCGTGGGAGATAGAAAACGGCACTAGTGGATCCTTTGTGGACCTTGAGAAGAACTTTTGGCATGAGTACACGATTACTTCGGAACAAACTTTTACTGGGGATACTGAGAGTGGACTCAAGAACTAACCGGGTAGGGAAAGTAAGAAATAATTGCCTTGTATCGAGTGTGGCGGTCAACGTTCCATGTGCTATGTTCTCTCTGAAGAAGTTTGATTAAGCTCGAAGACTCACGAAGGTTTTTCTCTACACATGTTCGAGGCATGTGTTTTACCACTCCCTTTTTTATATAGAATATTGATATCCACACGTGGTATCACAAGCTTCTACTTTACGAGCCCGCATTCTAATTTTTTCAAGTACAATTCTCTGAAATATGCTCTCTCAGATTATTAAACTACCACATGTTACTATATGTAACCCTTGAATCTTCTCAACAAGTCATGACCAACGCGCATTCAGGCTATGCTGTTGGTCGTGTGCCAAGGGTGGCGAGGTGCGCGTGCTGGCGGAGCGTTCAAAATAAACATTACGTTATCGTTATCGGATCTGGAGAAGAGAAAAAAAGCTATTAAACTACTAGAAGCATCATCCTAGGACATGATGGGTTACCAGCCGTCCCCACCGTTGTCCGGCTCTCGCCGTATAGATCGGACATTTTACGTACGGTCTCCATACCACTCATTGGATGTGAACAGGATCTGCCAAAAGAAATCATCAGCAAAATTCCTGAATCATTGCCCACCGGCTCAATATAATAAGAGCTCCCAATGTCCACCATATGTATGATTTTACTATGATGATCACACCTATATTTGTTTATATTTGCTAGAAGGTTCTGCGTTCACCTCGAAACGCCACAATACCTCACATTTCTACCATGTACGTGTTTTTCGGATAGCGAGAATTGCGGTTCTGTTCTGCTGACAACAGGTGGCCTTGTCATTAACAGTCTAGATATACGTCATGTCTACATCAAAAAACCTTGATTTATTCAATTCAGATTTAATGACGCGCTCAAGCCAGCTTATTCTGCAGACTCCGGCTCTCCTTGAGCGCCACAAGTTTCTTAACAACATCATCCAAGGGAATGGTCTCGGAGCGCGCTTTGGTGCCCACGTCATCGCGATTACGCACATTGACAGAACGTGCGTCGAGTTCCTCTTGTCCTACCACTGGTTTTTTTGTTTTGTTTACGTCGTACGGGGCCCGGAGGAACGAAGGAATGGGTCCGATGCGATACACGTGGAATGATCAGCGGCGACGTAACATAACCGCGACGCGTCATCGGGTGTCCGGGGTCACAGTTATTCGTTTTGGTAACACATCGACGTGGCGGATGTGAACGCAGTGAGAGAATGCGGGGTTCAGATTGTGGACAGCATTCGCAGCATAGAACAATAGTAATGGTGAAGGGTTGATCCCCAAGCCGAGGATAGAGGTAGTGTGAAGCGCAGTATTATGCCAATTCATAAATCAGGAGTTAGCACACAGTAAGAACATCTATATGTCAGCCAAGGAAGCATTACCAAGAGAACCGGATAACACTGACCGAGAATGAAATTGTACTGCGCAATCTCCCCGTTCCTGATTTTCTTCGGGAGGGTATTCTCGCCGTTGTCTACGTCAGCCCACAGACCAAGCTCTGTTAGTCGGTTCATAACCTCCGTAGCATAGTCTTTCTGTTAACATAGCCCGTCAAATCAACAGATAGAATACAACAGGTTGTGATAGGAAAGGGAAGAAGATCCATGTGAATATTATCAGCACAGCCAAGCATAATCAGAGAGAGAAGACCTACGTAGGGAGCTGCGACCGGAATAACAAGGACTTGCCGAGGAGAAATCCAAAACGGCCTAGTGTGGCGGTGGTACTCAGCATGTGTTTCAGCAACTTGACCGCTCAGCACATACCATTTACCGGCAAAGTGTTCAGTGATGATGGCGATGAACCGCTCCAAGCTACCCAGGATTGCACGATGAATCATGACAGGCCTAGCCGCGGCTTCGTCCGCCGAACGATATTTCAGGTTGAACCGTTCAGGAAGCTGGAAGTCGAGCTGAATAGTAGCACACTGGAAGGATCTGCGCAGGGCATCACTGATGGTGATATCGATCTTGGGCCCATAGAAAGCACCATCTCCTGGGTTCAGTTCCCATTGACCAGGATAGTTAGTTTCAAGGGCCTGTTTGAGTTGCTGTTGTGCGAAGCATCAGCAGCTACTTCAGAATAAACAAGATGTATGCACACCTCCTCGGCTTGGTTCCAGGTTTCGATTGAACCGAGGTAGTTATCAGGGCGGGTAGATAACTCAAGCTTGAACTCGAAGCCAAAGAGACCATAGATATGTCGCATGAAATCGAAGAGGGCGCCAATCTCTTCCACAATTTGGGAAGGCATACAGAATACATGGGTATCATCTTGGACGAATCTTCGTACTCGAGTCAAACCGGTCAAAGCACCAGAAGCTTCATTCCTGTGGATGATACCGAACTCAGCCATCCGAATCGGTAACTCCTTGTAGCTCCTATCTCTTGAATCGAAGATCAAAGCGTGACCAGGGCAATTCATAGGCTTCAAGCCCCATTTCTCCTTCTCGACGTCCAATATAAACATATCTTCTTTGTAGTTCTGCCAGTGTCCGGAAGTTTCCCAAAGCTTGCTGTTATACATATTGGGGGAGATGACTTCTTGGTACCCACGCTTGAAATATTCTCCGCGCATGAGCTCAACAAGGGCGTTATAAATGCGTGTGCCGTGCGGGAGGAAGAAACAGCACCCTGGACTCAGTTCATGGAAGAAGAAAAGCTCTTGTTCTTTTCCAATTTTGCGGTGATCGCGCTTAGCAGCTTCGGCAAGGAATGCCTTGTATTCTACAAGCTGCTTCTTGTCGGGGAATGAGATGCCATAAATACGTTGAAGCGAGTCGTTGGCAGCGTCTCCGAGGAAATATGAAGCCGAGTTCTAAGAAAGGTGTAGTGAGCCAAATCCACGATTGGAAACTCTAGTTTTACCTTGGTAACCATGAACGCTTTGATCTTTCCAGTGTGGGGTATATGGGGTCCAACGCATAGATCCACCATAGGGCCACAGCGGTATACGGTAGTAGATGTGCCATCGGGAACCTTAGTCTGGATAAGGTATTGCTTATATTTGTTATACTTGTCTGAACTTAGCACATATGCGTAACTACCAGATCTAACAGAAACTCACATTAAACATTTCAAGCAGCTTTTCTTTCGACACTACCAAACGTTCGAATTTTTGCTTTTCCTTGATAGCCATTTCGGAAACCTTCTCCAGAGAAGGATAGTCAGTGTTAGAGACTGGCCTATCAGTAGCCATCTCGTAGAAGAAACCATCGTCGGTGGGAGGGCCAAGACACAGATGGCAGCCATAATGACGTTCAGCGGCCTCACCAAGAACATGAGCGGAAGAGTGCCAGAATACTCTCTTGCCTAACACATAGTCAATGCCGTTGGAATAATCTGTTCACTATCTGCACACCTTCGGGGTGTTCGAAATCGAGGAGCTCAAGCTTGACTGACTTCTCTAGTGGACGTTCAAGATCCCAGAGTTCTCCATCAACCTATTAACGCGCCTCAGCTGAGAACCATATGAAAACGCGTCAACATACCTTCGCAATAACAACTCGATCGGCGAGGCTCTTCGACAACTCTTTTGCAATATCCAGAGGTGAAGTCTCCCAGCTCTTCCCCTTCCGTTCCGAACCATCGGGTAAAGTAACTGTAATTTCCCCCCGTGGTTGTGCTATGAATTGTGTGCGTCTAAGCGTATTCGTACCTTAAGATAAAGTATTACTCACAAGCAACAAAAGCATCGTATTCAGCCTTCAATTCCGTGAAAATATTCAAACGGTGGTCAAAGAACGCAGGATGTGGTTGAAGCTACCGATCACCCATCAGAATATATTCTTGGACTCGCGAAAAATACTCAAACCTCCAGGGGGTGTTCAGAGCCGGTAACTGCCTTTGCTTTTTTCTCTTTGGCAGGCTTGGCGAGTTTAGTACCGCTATCAGCGTGTTGGCTCTCGAGAGCTGGTATTTGTACCGGATGGGACGAGGAAGCAACAGGATGAGCCATTGCACACGATCTTGAGAGTGGTGGATGCAGCCAGGTGGCACGGAGGGGACGTGGGTGTACGTGGCCAAGATGTATAGACGACCGGCTTAATCTTGGGAGAAGACAGAGAAACCGTTGGGCCAGCATCCAATCGATCTAGTCACGCACGCAGAAAGACGAGTCACGACGAATTTCGAAATTAGCTGGCGCTATAACAAGTATTATGTTCTCACGATCAGGGTGGCTATTCATTAATATTCATTCGTCTGTGGCACAACGTGTTTCTATTCGCGTTGCGTGTATCTTCAGTAACTCGACACACCTCGGAAAGTAGACGGGATCTAAAAACGTCTCTGTTTCGTGGAGCAGCATAAAAAAACAAAACAACTAGGAATGTATCATAGTCTAGATCAATGAGGGGTATTCTTGCGAGCTCGGAACTCTAATCCTTGCTTATGTGCTCATTTTTCCGAATTGATTACGCTGTTTTGTTGCATGGATCTTAAACTAACACAATAATGACTCAGAGAACGGAAAACTTACTAGCTGCATGATAGCTGCCCGTTCATTTTCCGGAAGCCCGTTAATTTGGTCGGGCGTCAAAGCAAGTACCTGCATTAGCATAACCTATGCAATAAAGAAAAAAACTTCCGTATTAGCGCCTATCAAGATATCACACAAATACACCAACCCTCTGGCTCTCGCTAATAGCGGGCGCTCCTGGAAGCTGCTGGGGAATTGCTGGCGCCGGCACTGGCGCCATGGGCGTTTGTGTTGCCCCCGTTGAAGGCGGCGGTCGATAATAGGGCGTAGCAGCAGGTGGAAACATTGCAGCTGCCGGTGGCAGTGAGGGAGGTGGAGGGATACCTGGCATAGGCGCGGGCGTTTGGTATGGCATATGTGCTGGCGGGGCAAACGGGGGAGGTTGAGATATGTGAGCAGGCGGCATTGGAGGACGGGGAGGTGTTGCAGCAGCGCCACTTGCAGCCATCTGCTGGGTTGCGGTTTGCTCAAGCATTCTTTGAAGAATTGCTGGATCAACAATGTTATTTAGTAGCAGCCCTTGGAAGAGCGCATATGATAATTGGGGGTGTTTAATTAGGAGTTGGCGAGCCTGATCAGGGTGCGTGATAATGAAGGCCTGTGCGCAGGACAATCGTAGGTTAAGATTCAAGCTTTGAAACACCAAAGGAAGAGGACATGCCTTCATCTGTGCTAAAACTTCCATCAGTTGGCTAGGTGCCATCTTAGCAAGAGTTGCACTGATATGGTCGAGAACACTCGTTCCTTTGGGAACTTGGACACCAGGGGGTACTTGTGATAGGAAGTCGCCATCATGTCCACGACCACCGCCGCCCCCGCCCCTTTGACGAGGTTCTGCAGGCCCCGGATACCCTCCATCCACTAGTTCGCCTCGCACCGTCGTCTTGCCTTCAAGGAATGGATCAGAGTCGGCCAAGTCGATCCGCAGTGGACGTCCACCAACATCAACGTTATTGAGGTTACGAACGGCGCTCAGAGCAGTTTCATGATCTACGGCGTGAATCACGCAGCATCAGATATCGCGTCGTTTGCAGTCAGAACGGGGTACGGTTGCAACATTCAAGTCAAAATATTTGTTTGAAACACGATGAATTTATGCGTCAAGAAATCACACAGAGATTCATGCAAGTGATGGGGTCGCATTGGAGAGGTTCAATAGCAGAGGCATCCATTGATAGCATGAGTTAGGTGGTTCGAAACGAGTCAGATAAGAGCAGTCCAAACATGCGCGTGTTGTCATGTATCATGGATTACGGTTCCGAAAGGTCGGTTGGAGTGGCAAGATTCAATTGAAAGGATGGGATAATTGTAGGTGATGTTCAGCATTCTGTCACAGGTGATAAGAGAGTTCAAACATACCTGCGAACTCGCAAAAACCATAACCTCGAGGTTTCCCAGTTTCCCGGTCAAAAACTAGTCTGAATGATGGGTTTTTCAACCAAATATTATCACTTAATGAAGTATAAAATTCTACTTACCTGAACCCAACGACTTGGCCAACACTCTTGAAAACGTCGATCAACTGGTCCTCGCCCATGTTGTAGGGCACATTCCCAACTTTTGAGTTAATGCTTAGCTGGGGGGATCAGAGAAAATGTCAAAGGAAATATGACTGACCAAAAACTACTTTACTCATTGTCAGCCCAAAAGACAGCAAGTGACAATGGAAGGAAATACAATCTGACTAAGTTATGCAAAGAGAACGTGCAGTAGGCGCTTGACACTGTCATCACGTGTTCATCATTCATCAGTTTTTGAATATTTGAGGACCTCAAGGCCTCAATACCCACGCCAACCCTCACAGGCCTCACATGCATCACACCCAACCACCAAGACTATGTATAAACACTCTGGAAATTCTACGTTCCCTCTGTTGTGGCTGAGCAAGCCTTTGGGGCTCTCGAACTGCGCAACACTCACGTCTTGACCCACTGCCGAAGTCCATTGCCTTCCAGATCAAACGAGGCCACACAGCATCTATAAACGCGCACGGGGTTGCTTGGATCCGCCCCAAAATGGTGGCAGTGCACCGATCGCGGTCGCTTCCGGATTTTGAATCGATCAGTCAGCACCCCCTACACGCACCAGTTCGTGACTCAGCTCGGATCTCAGATCTAAACGTTCGATTCATATATAAACTGACATCATACGAACGCAATCTACACCAGAGCGCAAAAGTCCAACCATGACTTCAACCGTCACAGCACCTTCAAAGACACAACCATCTACCCCTCTCCAACACAATCCTCATTTTCGTGCGGCAGTCGCCCGAGGTGTCAAGCAGATTCTACGGCACCAAGGCCTTCGTGTTATTCCCATTAAAACAGAAACCAATGGAAGATGGAAACCACGGTACGCACGAACAAGGTCGTTCGCTTCAAATAATTGATTTTGCTCACAGGATGGACCTAGTTGATGATCCCTCTTGTCCTCATATCACGGCCGTCTTTGAACTTCCCGGAGTGAAGAACGAGAGTATTACACTCCAAATCAAAGACCGACGATTGATAGTAGCCGGAAACAGGGTCGCCCCATTCCCCGAGGTTTTTGACAATACAACAGCCTCCACCTCAACTACCCAGACACAACCATCGCAATCAACAAGTCGCACGCAGAGTGCGCCCCGTGTCCATTCTCATTCGACCGGAATAACTACACAGACCCCTAACGTAGGCTCCTCGTCAGCTCAAACCATCCGCGAGCTGCGTTATGGTCCATTTTACCGCACCATTACTATCCCCGATGGAATTAAGGTAAAGAATATGCTCCCTCTGACTAATCCCGAGTCACTAACGGTTTTGATTAGCAGGCAGAAGTAACTGCTGGTATACAGGATGGAATGCTGACTGTGACTTGGCCGCGCGTCCCAGCGGCTTCTCGGCACCCCGCCATGTCAATGAGTGTCAGATCCAAGGACACAGATAGTAAGCCCGGGAAGTCAGTGGCATACACATAAAGCCACCGCCTGACCGATTCGATCGACTCGGCCCCTATGTTGCAGTAGTTTGCCTCAGCTACCCCCGATCTAGTTTCAGAGGTGTGAGTAACTTCAATGCGAACCCGCGAAGTGGAAATTGATAGGTTCGAACAGTGCTTTTTGATATTTCCCTTTTTATCATGGTCTTGATCAGTTTTGTTCTGGTTTTAGTGTATCTATCCGATTTCCTTCTATCTATACCGGACATTTTCATACTTCAACTTACCCTACTCAATATCACCTTTATTCTAAGCAAGCCAATTGTGTAATATAATGTAGATAATATACATACCCACAGCCCTTTGATGTAACTTTGATCGGCCAGCGTTCTCTTATACTTACCAGGATGCATTCCGCATTGAGTGTTGTTGTAAAATCGGTAATTAATCATATGTCGAAGCTTGCCGACACCCCGGCATCCTCGCGGAGCCTACTGTATTTTTGTGCGACACTGGCAGGTCACCTATCACTAAGCAATGCATGTTGATACCTTACCGGACAAATCCCTCGGTTGTGTTTGCTCACTGACACTAAGTTTCAGTAGAGAGTGACTGACAATTTCATGGACCCACATATTTAAAAAAAACCAACACCGCCACACCATACCATGACGTATGGATGTGGTGAGGGTCCACAAAAGCAATGTGGGCTCCACGAGAATGGGCTAAGCGTCGTGAACTATCCTATTACCGCGGCCCCATTCCATCGCCATCTGGTCTGCGCAGCACTTGTTCTGATATGCCTCGCGGGGAATGACGTGTGTGCGCAAATGATTACAAACATTTAGCAAGTATATTTTTATTGGCACATATCCGGCCTACCATGACTCGCCCGATATTACGAGTGCAAAGTGGACAGGGTTTTCCCATGACAATTTTAGATTCACGCATCTCGGTTTACAAAATGAGTCAGTAAGCCTTTCCAGGCTTAAGCTCCTCGAAATGGATAGGTAAACGATTGCTTGAAGTGGTGTTTGTTTTGTCTTCCCAATTGGGCGGACAAAGAGCTCCCTGGTCAACAGCTCCCAGCGGATAAAAGCGCCTTGTATGCCTAACGAGGCCAAAGAGTAATGGAGTCCCGATCACCGTATGACCTGCTGTGGATTAGAACAATGAGGTAGCGAGACACTGAGCTTAAATAAGGGGCTTCTTCATGTGGACACAAAGGATGTTTCATCACTCTGCTCATGAGTGTGATTACCCGACTTCAGATATCTAGAGATTGATAAATGAATGGCTTGATCATGTGTTGGGGATTGTTGATTGTGCGTCATATATTATTCACTGTAGAGTATGGTAAGTGTACACGCCCAGTCATGAGGAGAATGTGGCAGGCTTCGGACCCGCCGGAGCTATATTATGGTGAGTGACCTGACTCATTTCACCTCCCTGTCAGTACCCTTAAAAATAAACTTTAGTATTTCCTCCCCTGTACTAATCCATAGGCTGCCTTAGCTCTGGTTCTGAACTACCGTTTTCGGAGACACGGACTGCTGATAACTGCAGGCGCAGCAGTATGCTAGCCAATTATACAAATCAGGATCTAGGCATTTTCACAATCTGCGCCCGAGAATAAATTCAAGATATATTCGTGTGATGTGATGAGCAGCTGAATATTCTAGAAGGAAAGCTCACCCGAAAGAAGCCCCATTGCTCAGCACTTTCAGCAGCAAACTGCCCCCGCCACAATCACAACTAAGTCAAAGAAGCTGCCAGGGTAAGCGCCTCAAGCCCAGCTTTGGGCCGCTAAGCTTGTGAGGTTATAGGATGAAGGTGACACTGAATAGCCACCGGTTTAATTGGTTGCCATTAAGAGCTGAATAATGGATCTTCCCTTGGTTCATGTGGCTAGATAATCAAGTCATTAATCAAATTAAGGTGAGTGTGGCATCAGTGACCCACACAGGGTGGTTGGAACTCTCCCACAGACTTACTGATAACCGGGGATAGGATGAGAGCATTGGGTTATGAGGAAATACCATTGGATCCAAACAGAAATGAAGATAGATCGCTGTTAGCTCAAAAACAGATACACAAGTTAGGGAAGCAGGTACTCCTTTCAGGATTATTTTGGCCGACCCACAGATAGGGGTGCTATTGAGGGAATTCTATTACAAGGGGTGAACGGGTCGCTCGAGATTCCAATGTACACAGGCTAGAGGTGGAACTGAATGAGGTTTTGTACGCCAGGTGAACCAAACTTGTTTGCCAGCCAGGGTGAACCAGGGATATTCCGACAGGATCGAGATAGCCTATGGGCGTAGGCAGTGACTAGTACCCACGAGACCACCAATTGTCTGGGCCAAGGGCACACAGGACTCCATTGCCAGGAGACAGGTTATCTCAGGTCGGAGACAAAAGGTCCCGAGGGTATTGTACTATGTTCTAAAGAGTATTCTTCTTCTTAGCGACAAGAGAGCGCTCAGCCTCTAGTGATCCATTTGTAGCCTGCTCTATGACAGTCCTCGGAGAGAGATCGATCATAATCACAAAGTTTCCATGTTGCTATGTCAATGACGGACGAAACTGGGTTCATGGGGATGGTGGGTTACGCAACCTTCACCAGAACGACAGTGCCACCGCCATGCACTGGCCCCTACCTGTCGAAGTCACCTTGCGGGGAGGGGTTGGGCGGGTAGGGGTCCTGATCCTAGATTCCCAAGTAACCGCCTCAGCCTCAGTCGAGCCACCGAAAACAAGAGTCTGTGGTGTATTAGTAGTTTCATGCTTGTTATATACGAGCATGGTCCCGACCCAGTCATTCCAAAGAGAGTTCACAAGGGAGACAGAGGTGAATCTGAGATAGAGGTATACATACGCAAGTTATGATAGTGGATGAATGATCAAATCAAATTGTCACCTGCACAAGTTCTGAGCCTTAAAATTATCGTACCGAGACTGGTGAAAACGTTGAAGGCTCAGCGCTCGGGCCTCGTTTGGCAAATATTTCCCCGTACATGACAGCCCTTCGAAGCACGCATCATACACATGATTGGCGACGAACTATCGTATTCTTGATGCAAGTCTAACAAATGCGTTAACCTATTTAAAAGCTATGTTATTCCAGCAGAAATGGTCTTGGAATCTTGTAACGTCTTTCCATTCACTGCTTTCTGTAAATCCCGGCGATGTCAACTTTTCTGATATCTACAAACTACACATGGTGTCTCGTGATACTGCAATTGCCTTCCAAGGAAAACTGGTCCAGATCCCGAGCAGTCATTTTTTGGGCAGAATGATCAAGCTTAATACTGTTTACGAGAAGCCATTCTCGGGAAGAGGCATCAGTTTCATATGAATAGGTAGTCAGGGGATCATCTTTGGAGGGTCGAAAGCAGGTCGCAGACCCGGGCGAGAACTGAGGTCCATTTCCGGGCTTTGTCTCAATCGCGTGAAGATGACCAAAAGTTCACGTGGATAATAAGAGTCGGCAGTCGTGGTACCATTCTGAGAGGAGTCAAATGTGTTGTAACTCCCGGTGTCAGCGGTCATACACCTGTCAATAGCGGGCATCCCGCAGAGGATAAATGGTACAGCAGCCAACTGCGCCACGGCCGCTATAGCATGGCAAGGGACTTAAAATGGAGCAAGACGTGATAAGAAACGATCAGTATCCGAACCTGAAAAAGGTACGTACTGACTTCAAGTATGGTATGCGGTCACTTCATTCGCGCCAGGGATTTCTGGAAGCAGAAGGCTATGGGTGAGTATGCATTCGAGATGCGAACCTATCTCTGGAGAACGACCCTCACGGGAGGATGGGCGATGCAGATACCTGTCATGATCATGTCTTGTTCCTCTCTCAAGCAATCTCAAAAATGACAGTTAAACATTCATCGTCGATGAGAAAAAGCCGAAAAAATATTATGAGGGAATTTGTTAGTTAATAGCGCTGAGATAGCCCAGCGTCTTTACTATCTGCATGGATGGTAGTCATTATCCTAAGATTCCGGAACAGAACGGAGAAGCGGTATAGAACAGCACACAGCGTCGGGCATAACCAGGGGGGAGGATCGAACCATTCTGGCGGCACACAGACACAATACTTGCATGATGCCTGACAAGCTTGACAGTCGATTAGCATAGTATATAGGAGATCCGATAGTCGGCATGAACATCCCAGAGCTAACAGCCAGGTCAGACAGGATGAAGGCGATACCCCTGAGGATGTTACACACTCACAGGAAAACCTCCTCTCGTCAAACCTCCGTGACGGTCCTCCCTACGGTGGAGACCCCCTCTCTTCCTTCTCGTCTTTTGGTACCTCCTCCTTTCCATCTTGTACTTTATCTTGGTTTTGTGGCTCGCTCTGTGGTGACGGTATAGTCATCTCTGGACTCGGTTTGGGCTGCTCAACTAGAGCGCTTGAATCTCGCGTCTTTGCCATATTTTCCCGGACTTGGTCATCGAATTTGTCTTCGTTGAAGCTGTCATTGCAGCAAGATCCGCAACAGCCGGCATGTCGACTACGACAACAGCATACTCCGGTTGAACCAGTTCGACCTAGAAGGAATGGAGAATCCATCGTGAGCAAGGCACTAGACCCGCGGAAAAACTTTGCCCGGTGCACAAGGTTCTCGTATGAGTCGAGACGTACTATTGCTACTCCATTGACTTATTGTCGAACTGATCGCCACGCCTGTGCGGTGAAAATTTCCAAGGTTCGG
>QFDT01000057.1:21239-46685 GCA_003315915.1 Macrolepiota dolichaula | reverse complement strand
GCACCCTCCCGTTGGCTAGAAGATAACCAGCAACCATTTACTTCAATGTATTTTTGAGATCCAATACTACACACCCAACTCGACGCCGGATGGCTAAAATGTGACAAGACCATGTTTATCCAATGTAAATAATTCATGTGTTGATATAATATCATCTAGACCTTGCGATGGCATTTGATGTGTCACATCGTGCCGAGATAATTGTTCATTGAGTACACATTTTTGGCCACCTCAGGGCTACATGTCACAGCGACATGCATCCCACACAGAAGGGAAACCTGATAGCATATGTGTCAAGCACATTAATTTGGTGTACTATTCACATACAATTTATGTTATATCTATCTCAGGAATTATTCTCATCTGGTATAGATTTAAATGTTATTCTGTAGTATATGTAAACAATGTTTACAACATTATAAGTCAGATATAAATAAAGGATTCAATGCATGTATAAACTGTAGAACCACATACTGACCTTCTCACCTTTTCTTTCTATCTACTTCCATACACCATATATGTGTATTACCTTCTTCCAATAGACTTGCAGGACCTCTCATATTGGTGTGTCTCTGTGAGTATTCTAGATTTGTTTAGTGAGCTCTCAAGCTTTCACTTTTTTTTGAGATGTTCAGTTGGTCTATGATGATTCAGAAGTCCTGAATTTATTTCATTGACATTCTTTTGTTTGTTGAACCTTGTTTTGAATTTTCATCATACTCCTACATGTACAAACACAAACTCTGCACATGGATGCACATATACAAAGATCCAGCATACAGATGCATATGTTGCCAGATTTACCAGCATACCAGACTTTTTTCTCAATTATTCTCCCTTTATAAGCTGCATATATCAACATACACCTGTATATATTCAAGCTAACAAGGATGGCTGTTACTTGCAGTAAAAACCAAGTTATGAAAAACATGATAGAAGAAGTGACAATGTCAAAGAATGGGACAGTGTTACTCTAATCTTTGACAACATCACTCTCAACTGTGCCCTTCTTGTCTACCACATCTTCCTTCTTGTCTATATCCAAATCCTTACCAGAGCCAAGATCTAAGCCTGACACTCCCAAACTATTGAAAGCAAAGCATACAATGAGCACATATGGTAGTGTATGATAGGGAAACTACTTGCCTTGCTAATAGAAAAGCTGGTGGGCTTGAAACTTGGTAGTGTTTGAGCTTTGTGAGAGAGCAGAGAAAGTTATCATAATTGGACTATCTACAGGTCCTTATATACTATAGAGGGTCCAGGGTATTACATACTGTGCATACTATGCTAACATTTACATTGACAGTTGCATTCAGTTGCAGACCAGAGAGCTGTCAGCTATTCTATTGTCTAATAATAGTATAGCATAATGAAAGTGTGCTGGTATCATTCTGCACAGCCTTGTGTAGTCAATGCTTTTATTGTCAATGTATGGCAAGAGCAAATGATCCAGTCCAAGCACCTGTAACAGTGCTTATCTGTCACAAGATATGACATGTAACAAGAGCATAACCTAGTGCTAATGCTGCTTTGTCAACACAAACCACCTGCTCTTACAACAGTCAATATTACCAAAATGGTTGTTGAGGACAAAACAAATTCTAATAACAATAACAATAAATACTACATCACAAAAATTATGGCTCACACAACTCTTCTATCTGGTATCATACATGTTATAAATGGATGTTTGCTTTTCCCAAATGTAGCTGTAAACAAGATAACACTAATGATGCTGGCAGACTTTGAGGATGAAGTTTACACATACTTTGATGGCCTCAAGAAGAAAGTCAACCAAAATCTTTGGGTAGTGAACATTTTAGGTGCATGTGCAGGATGCCCACCCATCAATAACTGGATACAAAGCCAAAGTGGTACACTACAATCAAAAAACTCTGACAAATTTATGGCTCTGCTTTGAACTAGATTTCTCAGAAAAGACTGGCATGGGAAACTTGCAATGGACCTATATGCAAGTAAAATGACAGAGTTGGACAAATTTTCAGTCTGGGTAAAGCCCCTCATTGTGATAAATAATTGTTTGGCAGGAACAGCTTTTTACCCTTCTGATGTAATTTTTATCAGGATCATTTGTTATGACCTTACTAAGTAGCCAACTCAGGTTGCAACAAGTGATAAAGACTTGAGGACAATGAGAGAGATGAGAAGGAAAATAAACAAGTTGGTAAAGTGTACAGAATATAGCAGAGTAACTAGATGTATATATACTACTAGTGTATTCCTACTGGAGTCTTGGTAACAGCAGTTAAGTAAGTGTTATGGTTCAGCGGGCTCCTAGACCTAAGTTAGGAGGCGCCTAGCTAATTAAGGACCGAGATCCTTAACCAGCCTGCTAATAGGTGAATTGGCGAAGTGACGATACCAAAGTATAATCAGCAACCAATAGCGTTGAAGCGTCACAGCTATGGGTCTGTTAACTTCAGAGGATTAGAAGTTAAGGTCGACCAATCTTGGATTAGACGGGTAACAGTTAAGTTACAACAGAAGAGAATCAAAAACTTGAAGTTTTTGATCCTGTAATCTACGCCTATTTATGCAAGTCCAAGGTCGTTGTGTACTACTGTATTTACGAGTCATAACAGTCTGTCCGAGTCATTGATCAAAAGAGAGAAACTACTAGTACACTACAGAGCGTCCAATGAGTCAGTCTGTATCTAAATCGTAGTCCATAATCTACTATAACGTTCTATCTACTCCGAGTCATCATTATCTGAGATAGTAGAACGTTTGGACGAGGTGGGGAAGCCCGTGGAAGACTCCTGAGGCGTAGGCGCTGCTGACAAAGATGAGGAGGCCGAGGAAGACAAGGGTGAGGACGAGAGATCGTAGGGAACAATCTCCGAGGACATCTCCTGGTAATAGGAGGCAATAGCACGGAGTGGTACATCTTCTGAGGAGTCAGAAGAAGCATCGGACACATCATTGAACAGCCAAGGCTGTGATGGATAGTGATGGCCGTATTCTCCTGACTCGATGAGCGCAGCAAGAACTCCAGGAAGTTCCTGCTCGTCATAGAACATGAAAGGATGTCGCCAGGTGGTACAATTATCCGTGACCGGATAGGGGCGCCATCCATTCTCAATGGCTGCCATCCAGCACATTGGATACGTGCTAAGGACTTCACTGTCTCTGATTATGTGGTGGTAGGGAGCCACATGCATAGCTCGTTGTAGAACTGCATTCAGCTCGGCACAGTCGTAGACAGGGGGAAGAGGTGTGAGCCTGTAATCGGAGGTGTGTCCAGCGATGACTCTGAGAAGGTTCTGGCCCTCAGGAACTAGGACGTGAGTCCCTGGGTCCATAACAGTAAGTCATGACATATAGGCTGAGTAAACAGTGGAGTGTTTGCAATAGAGAAGTAGCAGAGAGATAATAGGTCCATAACAAGTGGAGTGCTGATAGGAATGGATGGCTAATATAGTACACAATTGCTGTTATGAACGTTATTTTTGACTCCTTCGACGTCCTCACAGACATGATGGTAGTCGACACGCAATGGGAAGACTGGGAGTTTCATGAAGAAGAAGAACTTAATTTGGAATAAACGGATGAACAACACCGGTGTAGGAGAATAGCTAAATTTAGAAACTTTGAACTCTTTGGAGCATGGACTCCTGCTTTTCCTTTCTCTTCTCTTCTTCTGTTCCCGTACTATGTTTAACTACAGACCTCCGTTATTCCCCACACTATGTTTAGATACGGACTTCCGTTTCCCCTTGCTTTCTAGTGAACTACCACCTCTCAGTAGCTTGTACAATACACAATAAATAGCAAGCTTGTAAGTAGGTAGTTTTCCAATTTGAATCTTAGCGTTGTTGCTACTAGACAGCGTTCTTCTCTTGCTCCTAGTGTTGAGTTCTTCAAGCACTAACAAGGCAAGAACTACCTGGTGTTCTCCCTCCCTCTCTTGACGTTGTCTAAGGTACTTGACATTATCTCAGCTGTGACTTCAAGTCCGGTATCCAGTAGACTTGTCGTTCTTGCCACTCCTTATCTGCTGTCTTATCCGACCACAGCAAGGTCCTAGTGAAGAGGACCAGAAGCGTTGGATCCATTGGGAGATCTAGCTAGCCTCGTAATGTCCAGTACGGGATTAATGTGCACTGCTGGACAAGAGCTCTGGCAAAATCCTAACAATTGCTCCAAGGGAATATAACACCATTAGTGCAAATCTCTGCACATCTCTATGCAAGAAAATTTGGAAGAACTCCAAAGTTCCAGATGCAAAGACTATTGATGCATGGAGATGCATCATCAAAGAGATTGATGAGAAGTGTTGTGAAACACAGACTCAGATTATGAAACATATTTGCACATTACATCCTTTAACCACAAACTTAACTGCACATAGCAACAATAAGAACAAAGCCTTGGTGACATTATTCTCTATCCCTTTTGCATCACTCCCATCCAGGAAGTACCCATATGTTGCTGAAAAGCCAATAAGTGGAAATTTCATTGCTGTCTCCACAATTTCCAAATACACATACATCCCAGGCTTTGGACACTCAGCCCTACCTAAACTGGCTTTCAAAGAATACACTATCCTTATGGACAACAATGGTTGCAACAAATGCAGATATGTCCAGGCAGGACATCATAGGAAAGAGTGTCTGAATGAAGTCCCCTCAGGTAATGGATACAAGTCAGTTGTTTACAAGGTCATTGAGAATGGGGCAACAAGCAGTAACAGAAACAACTACACTACTACCACAGGTAATGAGAAACACAAACATGAATTAGCAGAATGTACATACAAATGTACCAAACCTATCAACACTATCTACAAGGATAGCAACAACACATTGGATAGCAATATGCCAGTAGCATGCCTGGATGCAGGCAACACCTCAGGTGATACCTTTTTCAAAGAAAATAGTGCTCTCCCATCTGTACCCCCAGGACCCCACTTTGTCTATAACTTCCACAATAGAACCTTCCAGGACATCCTGGCAGACCCTGCATCAGCATATGCAGCAGCAACCTGTAGAAGCAGCAGTCAGTGTAAAAATGGTTAATTCAACTCTTGTATGGAACTGCTCACTGATGAGTGATACTAGCAAGTTTTCCATTGCTGCACACACTCTTATTGACACAGGTGCAGCTGTTGTTCTAATACAAAGTGGCCTTGTTGATGTGTTACATCTTTCTTGGAAAACTCTCAATCACCTATTACCCATCCATACAGTGACAAATAACCATAAAGTCTTAACCAAATATGTGTCACGACCCAATCTGACCGACGCTGCCCTGACCCAATGCTGCCCTGATGCCCATACCCACCAACTTCCTGTTCTTGTTCTCCGATACTTGACTGACATTGGTTCCTTTGTGGTACCAGTTGCCTTGAGGCAACTGGCTGCTAACCCACAGTCGCTTGGCAACCAATGCATCGTGGGGCAAATCTCCAACTGTCGGCCGACATGTCCCGTTTCTGTTATGTCTCACTCTGCCTGTAGTTTCTCTGTCCTATTTCATATTCCTTCATTCTCCTATTTTCCGTTGGATACTTGTCATCCTATTGTGTACGTGTTCCTGACCCCTAGACCTTGCTCCTTGTTGTGTGCCCTGGTATCCACTCTGTCTGTTTCTCCCATTTGTCCTTCTTATCTTTTGTTTCTCCGTTTCTCCAATTCCTTTGAGTATATAAACCCTTTGTCCTCTACCTTGTACCTCAGTCTGAATATCAACTTAGTCTCCCTCATAACTCTGTCCCATCTTAAGTTGCCCCGGTGCACTCCTTCTCTGCCTGTCCAAAATCCGGACCATGACAGCAGGGACAGCGCAGCACACAAGCTGAAGCCAAGGTCCAACTCCGCCAACGTTTGACCGACCCAATTGGCTGACGGTCTGACTTAGTCTGTTCTTGTACTTAACAATATGTTATCTTAGCATTGTCTTCAAGTACCCTTGACTATGCAGTGAGACCTGTAAAAGTGATTGTTTTGGACTCATTTTCAAATGATATTATACTTGAAATGCCTTTCCTTGAAAAAAAAAAAACATATCTTGGTTGATGTAGCAAAAAAAACTATCAGAGACCAGGAATCAAATTACACTCTTATTGGTAAAGGAGGCAACAAGCTTGCACCTTACAGACAACTACCAACAAAAAAGGAAATTAAAGCTTAGATCAACATAACAAAGAAGTACCAAAGAGCATTGGCAGATGAACTTAAAGTGAAGTTGCATCATATCAAAAGAGACATGGAATCAGTGACAGTAGCTCAACAGTTAGCAGATGCTCTTGTAGCAGCAATCACAAATAGAATAGAGATTATTGAATTGGAAAAACAGCTCAAAAAGGGATGCAAGACAATTCTGAAGGATTTTTCCAAGATATTTGGGGACATTCCGCATGTGGATGAGTTACTAATGGATATGCTAGTGGAAATTTGCCTCAAGGATGCTGATAAAATTATTTAACAATTAAATAAAAATATATACCCAGACAAGTACCCCTTCCCAAGGATAGACAACATTTTGGCTAATTGTACAAAAGGGAAAATCTGGGGGACAATTGACATGACAAATGCCTTTTTTCAAATCTACATAAAGGAACCAGACATCCCTCTAACAGCAGTATCTACACTATTTGGCTTATATGAGTGGTGTGTAATGCCAATGAGATTGCAGAATGCACCAGCAATACACCAGTGGCATGTTAATAAGGCACTGCAGAAATACATTGGAAAAATCTACCATATTTATCTTGATAATATTCTTATCTGGTCAGATACCATTGAAAAGTATTGGAATTACATCAGGTTAATTCTCTAGGCCCTTAAGAAAGCAGGATTATATTGCAATTTCAAGAAAACAAAACTTTTTTAGGCAGAGATACATTTTTTTGGCCACATCATAAACAGGAAAGGTATATGTTCATATGACAAGAAAATAGACAGGATAATAAACTGGCCATAACCACATCAGCAAAGGAAATCTGATAATTTTTGGGGCTGGTCTGTTATCTTGCAGCTTTCTTGTCTAAACTGGCAAGGTATACACAGATTTTCAACAAGCTTACAGATAAGGAAAGTGAGCTTCAGTTTCCAGACTGGACTGTAGCTTATGAGGCTGCATTTCTGAGAATCAAGAAACTTGTCCTGAGTGCAGATTGTCTGACAGTTATTGATCACACTCTCATGCTTGAGTATAGGGTTTTTGTAACCACTGATGCCTTATATTTTTACTCAGGAGTGATGCTCTTCTTTGGAAAGGATTGGGAGTTCTCATGTTTAGTTGCCTTTGAATCCAAACCCTTCAGAGGGGGCAGAGTTAAACTATCCTGTCCATAAGAAAAAGCTTTTCTCAGTAGTCTAGGCCTTGCTTAAATAGAGGACAGATATTTACTTGGAATTTTATTTACCATACTGACCAACCACAGGACTCTTAAATGTTTTGAGTCACAAAAACATCTCTTGTGAAGGCAGACAAGGTAAATGGAACTGCTATAACAGTATAACTTTGAAATTGTATATGTTAAAAGGAAAGATAACTCAGCAGCAGACACCTTGTCATGCACTGAGTTTGAGGAGACCCAGACCAAAGAAGAGGCATGATGGATGTTACCATTTAATTGTCTTGAGAAACTTGATGTACCTGTTTGTTTATTGTTGATGCCAGCAGAGAAATCACTGTATTCTTATGTCCAAAACCTGGCACATACTACAGTGGACACAGCAGCAGTATTGGAGATATCAATTGACAATGAGCTACATAATGCCATTGTCAAGGGGTATGTCAATGATATATGGTGCCAGAAGGCATTGGCTACAAAAATGGATGGCCTTGGAAAGTGGAGGTCATTGTTCTTTTTCAATGGATGCCTTGTAGTCCCAAGAACAGGGAATGTGCCATAGACATTGGTGGCACTGGCACATAACACCTTAGGTCATTTTGGTTTTGACAAGACTTATGTGGCAATGAGAAAAGCTTTCTACTAGCCTGGTATGAGGATATTTCTGGAGAACTCATATATACAGTGGTGTCCAAAAATATTGCATGTGCACGTGACACATCAATTGCATTGTTCTAATATCCCCCAGACAGTTACTGATGTAAAATAACTTAGTGTACTGTGTTTGTAAGGATGTAGATAATAATAATATGAATATTACACCAACATACATGCAGCTGAAAGCATAAGAAAGTCATATTAGTGTGGTAGGACCTGTGCAATTCTTTTGAGCACAGCAACTAGCTTATCTTGTGACATATACATACACAATAAGAGTGCAGATATCCCCCAATTCTCACTCAATTCTATTTATCTATACTATGGTCTATACTTCTTCCTCAAAAGTCTTTTGGATTGTCAAGCTCCATTCCCTCAAAATGTCTCACAAAAATATTGGTACCAGGATTGGCATCCATTGCACTACTGTTGCTTGTATTCTCAAGAGATATGAGAAAAATCAAAATCCATACTTTGTCAGGCCCAAATCAGAACATCCTCAAAAGCTGGATGACCATGATGTTTGAGCTGGAGTCTGTTTGCTCACTCAAACTGAGGTTTCTAATGCCACAGTGTTATGAACATTATTTTTGATTCTTTCAACGTCCTCACAGATATGATGGTAGTCGACGCACAATGGGAAGACTGGGAATTTCATGACGAAGAAGAACTTAACTTGGAGTAAACGGACGAATAACACTGGTATAGGAGAACAGCTAAATTTAGAGACTTTGGACTCTTTGGAGCATGGACTCCCGCTTTTCCTTTCTTTCTATTCTTCTATCTCTGTACTATGTTTAGCTACAGACCTCTGCTATTCCCCATCCTATGTTTAGATACGGACTTCTGTTTCCTCTTCTCTTCTTGATGAACTACCACCTTTTCAATAGCTTGTACAATACATGATAAATAGCAAGCTTGTAAGTAGGTAGTCTCCCAATTCGAATCTTAGCGTTGTTGCTACTAGACAGCGTTCTTCTCTCGCTCCTAGTGTTGAGTTCTTCGAGCCCTAACAAGGCAAGAACCACCTGGTGTTCTCCCTTCTTCTCTTGACGTTGTCTAAGGTACTTGACATCGTCTTGGCTGTGACTTCAAGTCTGGTAGACTTGTCACTCTTGCCATTTCTGCTGTCCTATCCGACCACAGCAAGGTCCTAGTGAAGAGGGCCGGAGGCGTTGGATCCGTTGGGAGATCTAGCTAGCCTTGTAACGTCCAGTACGGGATTAACGTGCACTGCTGGACAAGAGCTCTGGCAAAATCCTAACAACAAGATTCGAATTCCTTCGTGTGCCGATTCCACGTCAAAACCCTCTCCTTTCCTCGACTCTCTTCATTGGGTTCTCACTGCTTTGCGCTGTGCCCTTTGAATCCCAGCAGTTCTCATTGCTTCGCGCTAATGTGCTAGTTAGGTAGTAGAAGTGAAATTAATATAAAATCACTATAAGTTGCAATGGGTCACTAAGTTCACCACTACTAACTGCTAGTGCTTGCGAACGAGTTTTGAAGGGGAGATAATCAAATAGGTAGATAGGGGGTGGGGGTTGGTGTTAGCTAGCGAGATGTCTCACTAGTAGTTTTGGTAGCTAGCGAGTGGGAGCTCACTAATGGGGTGGTCGCTAGACGACGACGGACAAGGTTGTTTAATTGAAATATAACTTTGAATCCTAAATGACGGCTACGTCACTATAGATACCAAGATAAAGGATTCGCAAGGATAGTTAACAGGCCAGTAGCTAGCTGCACTGTGGTTATACCCTCTCGATCTAGTGAACGTACCGACTTGTACCCTCTTGATACAAGATGCGATGAGAACGCTAGTGATCGTTTGTCGATCAACTCGCTATATCCAATCTATAGGAATCCTCGTTAATCTAATCTCACTTCCTTAATCTGAGGTCTCTATTGACCGAAGCTAAATCTTAATTCACACTAGACAAGTCACTTAATAAATCACTTTATATATGATCTATCACTAGACAAGCTGGCAAGATTGCTTGTCCAACATGCTTGCTAGCGAGGGGTATTTATACATCGCAAGACTAACTAGATTACATATGACAGAACAGTAAAATATTGGATTATCGGACGGTTGGGCTTCCGCTAGCTACCCTATAACCTGGGTTGAGGGTTTGCTAGGCCAATCAGAAGCCTATCTAGTTATCCCGGATGAAAGTCCATGTGGACGGTACGCTCGCAAGCTATGGTACCTAGCTACATCCGTCGGTAGCTAGGGTCGGTAACGTATGACGTCAGGCCATCATGTGTACCTAATTATTATCTTTATTCCAGCGTGTGGCTAGCAGCTATCGAGCAATTGATAGCTAGCTGGTGCCTTGCTATTGGTACCCGGAGCGGCTTTGCATTGCCTTACAAGCCCGATTGCTCGCGAGGTATCTCCTCGCTAGCCGGTCCTTCCAATGCGTGTCTCGGTTCGATTCTGGGGAGGGCTAGCTAACGCGGCTGTGCGCTGACTAATTGCTAAGCTTGAGCCATAGCTAGGATATTACATTGCAAACCAATCTCAAGGAGTTGTCTTGTTCTAAATGGACTGACGTCGCTAGCCGTTTTGGGTGGATAGGGTCGCGCCGCTAGACCTCAGGGCCCATTTGCCTTAGTGATCCGTTGATCTACTGATCTGGGGCGCTATAGATAGTCGTAGCGAGACATTTCAACGTGCTAGCAAGGCTCCGCTCGCTAGATAGACCTGTAGCTAAGGGTATGTTCGTCCAAAGCTAATAGTATGTTTCCTCGATACTGTACGCTTTTCCGATAAAGGGTACTAATGACCGGTCCCTCTAGTGAGGTTCATAGCTAGGTACTATATCACTTCTAGCGAGGGTTCCTTGATGTTACTAACGGCCTAACTAGTGATATTCCTAGTTCCTGTAATGGACTCACGATCAAAATCGTTTCGGCCGTAACATTGCTATATCCAATCTATAGGAATTCTTGTTAATCTAATCTCACTTCCTTAGTCTGAGGTCTCTATTGACCGAAGCTAAATCTTAATTCACACTAGACAAGTCACTTAATAAATCACTTATATATGATCTATCACTAGACAAGCTGGCAAGATTGCTTGCCCAACATGCTTGCTAGCGAGGGGTATTTATACATCGCAAGACTAACTAGATTACATATGACAGAACAGTAAAATATTGGATTATCGGACGGTTGGGCTTCCGCTAGCTACCCTATAACCTGGGTTGAGGGTTCGCTAGGCCAATCGGAGGCCTATCTAGTTATCCCTGATGGGTGTCTGTATGGACAGTGCTCTCGCGAGCTATGGTACCTAGCTACTTCCATTGGTAGCTAGGGTCGGTAGCATATGACATCAGGCCGTTCTACGTGCCTAAGTAATATCTTTATTCCAACGTGTGGCTAGCATCCATCGAGCGATTGATAACTAGCTGGCGCCTGGTTATTGGTACTTGGGATGGTTTGTAGTGCCTTGCGAGCCCGATTGCTTGCGAGGTATCTCCTTGCTAGCCGGCCCTTCCGCCGCCTGTCTCGGTTTGATTCTGAGGGGCTCACTAGCGCGGCTGTGCACTGACTAATTGCTAGACTTGAGCCGTAGCTAGAATGCTATATCGCGAACCGGTCTTTGAGGAGTTGTATTATTCTAAATAGACTGACGTTGTTACGGCCGAAACGATTTCGATCGTGAGTCCATTACAGGAACTAGGAATATCACTAGTTAGGCCGTTAGTAACATCAAGGAACCCTCGCTAGGAGTGATATAGTACCTAGCTATGAACCTCACTAAAGGGACCGGTCATTAGTACCCTTTACCGGAAAAGCGTACGGTATTGAGGAAGAATACTATTAGCTTCGGACGAACATACCCTTAGCTACAGGTCTATCTAGCGAGCGGAGCCTAGCTAGCACGTTAAAGTGTCTCGCTACGACTATCTATAGCGCCCCGGATCAGTAGATCAACGGATCACTAAGGCGAATGGGCCCTGAGGTCTAGCGATGCAACCCTATTCACCCGAAACGGCTAGCGACGTCAGTTCATTTAGAATCTACAGTTCACCAAGACCAGTTCACGATATAACGTTCTAGCTACGGCCCAATCCTATCGATTAGTCAGCGCACAGCCGCGTTAGTTAGCCCCCCCAGAGTCGAACCGAGACACGCGTCGGAAGGACCAGCTAGCGAGGAGATACCTCGCAAGCAATCGGGCTCGCAAGGCACTACAAACCATCCCAAGTACCAATAGCCAGGCGCCAGCTAAGTTATCGATCGCTCGATAGTGCCGGCCACACGTTGGAATAAAGATAACAATTAGGTACGCAGGGCGGCCTGACGTCATGTGCTACCGACCCTAGCTACCGATGGATGTAGCTAGGTATTATCGCTCGCGAGAGCACCATCCATACGGACACCCATCAGGGCTAACTAGATAGGCCTCCAATTGGCCTAGCGAACCCTCAACCCAGGTTATAGGGAAGCTAGTGGAGGTCCGACAAACCGATAAATCCGATATTTTACTATTCCTTTATTTGTAATCTAGTTAGTCTTGCGATGTATAAATACCCCTCGCTAGCAAGCGTGTTGGACAAGCAATCTTGACCAGCTTGTCTAGTGATAGATCATATATAAGTGATTTATTAAGTGACTTGTCTAGTGTGAATTAAGATTTAGCTTCGGTCAATAGAGACCTCAGACTAAGGAAGTGAGATTAGATTAACAAGAATTCCTATAGATTGGATATAGCGAGTTGATCGACAAACGGTCACTAGCGTTCACATCGCATCTTGTATCAAGAGGGTACAAGTCGGTACGTTCACTAGATCGGGAGGGTATAACCACAGTGCAGCTAGCTACTGGCCTGTTAACTATCCTCGCAAATCCTTTATCTTGGTATCTGTAGTGACGTAGCCGTCATTTAGGATTCAAAGTTATATTTTAATTAAACAACCTTGTCCATCGTCGTCTAGCGACCATCCCGTTAGTGAGCACCCGCTCGCTAGCTACCAAAACTACTAGTGAGACATCTCGCTAGCTACCACCAATCCCCACCCCCTATCTATCTATTTGATTATCTCCCCTTCGAAACTCGTTTGCGAGCACTAGCAGTTAGTAGTGGTGAACTTAGTGACCCATTGCAACTTATAGTGATTTTGTATTGATTTCACTTCTACTACCTAACTAGCACATTAACGTCGCTAACTGTTTTGGGTGAATAGGGTTGCGTCGCTAGACCTCAGGGCCCATTCGCCTTAGTGATCCGTTGATCTACTGATCCGGGGCGCTATTGATAGTCGTAGCGAGGCACTTTGCACGTGCTAGCGAGGCTCTGCTCGCTAGATGGACTTGTAGCTAAGGGTATGTTCGTCCAAAGCTAATAGTATTACTCCTCGATACCGTACACTTTTCCGGTAAAGGGTACTAATGACCGGTCTCTCTAGCGAGGTTCATAGCTAGGTATTATATCACTCCTAGCGAGGGTTCCTTGATGTTACTAACGTTTTACTAGTGATATTCCTAGCTCCTGCAATGGATTCACAATCGAAATTGTTTCGGCCGTAACAGCGCTGTGCTGCTGGAATCCCTTGGCTCTCATTGCTTTGCGCTGTACCAAGGATCTCTTCTTATATAGTCAATCTGTCAAGACGACGAGATTTGACTTACACGCTTTCTAGTGTGAAAGCATCATCATATTCCTCAGGAGACCTGACCACTTCAGACGAGTGGGAGACGGACTCCGATTCTTCATCAACCTCGAAACCACTCCGTATCACATCCCAGATTCAGGATAATCTCTACCAAGAACTCATCAAACGAAACCCCGGAAGTAACCCTTCCACAGAAAACCCTAAAAACAGTGTATGTCTAGAAGAGGAGGAAGACAGGAAGTCTCGACTCTTGATACCCGCCAAACCAACCAACAACGATCAGCATCCCCATCGCCAATTCAGCACATCTCAAGACATCGCTCTCCAATTTCAAGACAGCTATCAACGGCTGCAGAACCACAAGAACCAGCTGACCCGAGAACTCAGCAAGGCTACACCCTTGAATCAGACAGAGAAGATCCAAACAACCAGCAAGAAGAACACAAATACGAATACAAAAAAGACACACAACAGCAACAACAACAGCAAGAAGACCCTCAACAACAACAGGAAAGCCCACTGCAGTACTCATTCCGACAAGGAATCCTCAACTGGAACAACAACCCAATGTCAACCTTTACCACTACACTACCCATCCAAAACGCCACCACATCCAACACGCCACCACCATACATTTCAGGAGCAATTCAGACCCTTGCCAGTAACGTATTTGGAGGATCCTACCCCCTACCAAATCCCGGACCTATTCCAAACCCAGGAGGAAATCCAGGAGGAAATCCAGGAGGAAATCCCGGAGGAAACCCACTGCCTGGACCACCAGGAGGACCACCGCCTCAAATTCCTAATCCGCCAGCCAACCCAGCACCAATGCCTACGCACTCCAGTGCAAAATATGATCCACCTGAGAAATTTGATGGAAACCGAAGGAACTACCAACGATGGAAGGAGGATTGTGGACTTTACATCCTCGCACATCCCAACAAGTTCAACACCAATCACGATGCAATCCTGTTCATGCTCTATCATATGGGAGGAACAGCTGAACCGTGGAGAACCAAGTATATACGAAACCATAACACCCAGGGAACACTTGATCTCGGAACCACTGAAAACTTTTTACAACAACTCGACCAAGCATTCCAACCCTACGACTACATGCAGGACGCCATCAGATGCCTTTGACAGTTCAAACAGAACGGCAAATCTATTGATCAATTTGTATCAGAATTCAAAACTCTGGCCCATCGCGCAGGTGTCACAGGACACAACACACTTATCAAGATCTTCAAAGAAGGTCTTGACTATGACATCACGATCAAAACCATTGCCAAAGGCCCCGGAGGAACCATTGATGAATGGATTAACTCTGCAAGAGGAGCAGCAGAAGTTGTCCGAATGGAGAACGACTATCGTAACCGATTCGGCAAGAGAAACTCCAATAGAATGGTTCCAACAAAATGGAACAATCACAACTCGAACCGGTCGCAACCCAAATCAAACTATCGCAATCCAGACGCTATGGACATCGATCTGCTCGAAGCGCAGATTAGCAACCTCGCGATCAGTGAAAGGTATCAAGAATCTGATCCTGAAGATCAGGAAGAGGATGAAGAAGAAGCTATCAATGAACTGGTCCAACAAGGAGTTGCAAGAGTACTCGACGAAATTCTCACAACAGAGCAGAAGAAATCGATTCGAAAATGCTTTGAATGCAACCAAACCAGTCACTTTGCCAAGAACTGTCCAAACAAGAAACGAACTTGCTACACAAACTTACCTCGACACCAACAGGCAAAGACATACAATCGCAATAAGCCACCCGTACCCCCTAAAGTACCTCGCGACCTACAAAGACAGAACCAACGACAATGCAGCTTCACACACATTCAGGAGATTATAGAAAACCTACCAACCGACGAAGAAGTAGCTGAAGTATACACTGAATTCTCTAATCGAACCGAACCGATTGCAAGAGAGATTCAGGATTTTGCCTCAGACGACTAGCCTCCACGTCTAGATCATCAAACAAGGACTCAGGTGCACACACAGACCCTTTAAATAGCAAACAAGGACGCTCTTCTTTTTCTTCTCAGCAAAACAAGGACGCTATTCCTATTTCTGAACTATTCCTATCCCCTCATCAATCAAACACTTTATATTGTCCTATCACCGTGCACACACCTGAGAAAACCATGGAAGACTTAGCCCTCATCAATTCTGGAGCAGGAGGAGATTTCATTGACACCACTCTAGTCAACAAATGGAAACTAACGAAGAAATTACTACCGCGACCCCAGACAGTCAAGAATGCCGATGGATCTCTAAACAAAAACAGTACCATCACCCACTATTCCACTATCGAACTTACCATCTATGGACGCAAAATTCAAACTGATCTCAGAATCACCAACCTAGGACGACCACGAATTATCCTAGGAATACCCTGGCTCACCAATTGCAACCCAGACATTAATTGGGCAAGACGATCATTATCCTGGAGGAAGATAACCAGTAATGCAAAACTTTCATCCCTCATTGATTCTGCCAATCTCAATGAAATCTACTTGAACAAAGTATACTTCAACAAAGAAGACTTTCTCGAAATCAACGCCAAAACCTCAACTTCACAAACTCTCGCTCAAGAGCACGGTACGAAGAAAGAATCCGACCCAAAGAAAATTGTTCCGCCCTCATTCCACGACTATCTCGATCTCTTCAATGAAAAGAAAAGTGAACGCATGCCACCACAACGACCATGGGATCACAAGATTGAAATGAAACCAGGCTTCAAACCAAAAGCTTTCCGATCATACAAGTTATCACTAGCCGAAGAAAAGGAGCTAGATAAATTTCTAGAAGAAAACCTACGCAAAGGATACATTCGAGAATCGAAGTCTCAAATGGCTTCACCATTTTTCTTTGTATCAAAGAAAGATGGATGACTTCGACCTTGCCAAGATTATTGTTACCTCAACAAACACACCATCAAAAATGCCTACTCAATTCCTTCAATCCAAACGATCCTAGACAAACTCAAAGGATCAAAATACTTCACCGCCCTTGATGTTCAACTCGGTTACAACAATATTCGTATAGCCGAAGGAGATAAATGGAAAGGAGCCTTCAGAACACACCGGGGACTGTACGAACCAACTGTCATGTTCTTTGGAATGTGCAACAGTCCAGCAATGTTCCAATCAATGATGAACTCAATATTTGCCGACCTTATCCTCGCCAACAAAATCATGGTGTATATGGACGACATCCTCATTCATGCCAAAACCAAAGAAGAACTTCGACAAATCACCAGAGAAGTTTTTCGAATTCTCCACAAACATGATCTCTACCTTAAACCCAAGAAATGTGAATTCAAAAAGGAAGAACTACCTTACCTTGGATTCATCATATCTCACAACCGAGTGCAAATTGACCCCGTCAAACTCAAAGGAATATCTGACTGGCCAATACCATGAACAGTACGAGATGTACGAAAATTCGTAGGATTCTGCAACTTCTATAGGAAATTCATTCGACACTATGCCACACTCGCCGCACCACTCAATGCGCTTCTAAAGAAATCAACCGCCTTTCAATGGACCACTGAAGCTGATAAAGCCTTTAACCTTCTCAAACAACGATTCCTCCAGAAACCCATCCTTCTCACCCCTGACCCATCAAAACCGTTTGAAATCCAAGTAGACACATCACAATATGCAACCAGAGGAGTACTCCTACAACGAGATGCAAACAGAGACTTACATCCATGCTTTTACCATTCCAAAAGCCTTTCACCAACCGAGCAGCACTACCATAACTCGGAACAGGAATTCCTCGCCATCATCCGTATGCTGCAAGAATGGAGACACTACATTGATGGATCACCATTCGAAACGGTCATCTGGACTGACCACGACAATATCATTCACTGGGCTGAACCAGCCAAGCTCTCGAGACGAGTTACAAGATGGTCTGCACTCATTAGTGCTCACAAAGTTATCTTGTGTCATATAGCAGGAGTTAAGAACAGAGCTGCAGACGCACTATCAAGACGACCAGATCACTTCGAAAATAAAGCTGAAGAAGTCCCACAAGCCGCCATTCCGGCTCACTTATTCAACCTGAAGACCTTCCCAACAAAACCCAAACTCTCGAAGGAACAGGAACAGGAAACAAACATCATCACTACTACCAAACTACCGGAAAATGCAAAACTGGACGATCAAGGACATTTTCAATTACCAGTGGACTCCGCGCTTAAGAAGCACTTATTGCAGAGGGTACATGATGCCTCTTCTGCGGGACACCCCAGAGTCAGTGAAATACTACGCAAACTGGAAGAATATGTAACATGGCCAGGAATGTGATCTTATGTTCGCAACTACGTCAAAGGATGCCCAACCTGCCAACAATACAAGATCAACAGAAGACCATTCAAACCACCGCTTCAACCAATACCCGGACCACGATCCATTCGACCATTCGCTCAAATCGCTATGGATCTCATCACAGACCTCCCGGAAGTAAATGGCTTCAATGCTATTTTATCCGTGGTGGACCACGGTCTTACGAAAGGGATAATACTATGTCCAACGAAAAAGACCTCCACTGCCAACGACATTGCTGAACTATTAATAGACAAACTCTTCGCAAGATTTGGCCTACCCGACAAAGTTATCTCAGACAGAGACCCACACTTTGCTGCTAAATCGCTACAAGCTCTGTGGAAGAAACTCGACATTAACCACACCATGTCCACCGCTTTTCACCCTCAAACTGACGGCACCACCGAACATTTCAATCAGGAAATTGAAATGTATATTGCAGCCTACTGTGCAAACAACATCTTCGATTGGCCTAGTAAACTTCCGCTCATTGAACACGCCCATAACTCCAAACTCCACTCTGGAAGACAACACACCCCTTTCGAGTTAATGTACAGACACCCGCTCAAAGCCTTTCCGACGGAACTTGAACCCACAAATAACCCAACAACCAAAAATAGATTAGAATGGATTGCCAACATACGGGAAGCCGCACGGAACGCCCACGAATCCGCCAGACAAATCATGACCAAAAGAATCAAGAACCCACTTCCAAAAATAACCCCAGGACAAAAGGTCTGGTTAGATGCAAGAAACCTTCGAGTAAAAGGAATACCAAAGAAACTATCCGCAAAACGACTTGGCCCTTTCGAAGTACTACGTCAGACAAGTCCAGTCAACTACAAATTAGCACTCCCAAAGACCTGGAAGATTCACCCAAAATTCCACGTGGGATACCTATGGCCAGTAGAAGAAAACGAGATCTACGGCAAGCATTTCACCAAACCACCACCTGACCTTGTAAATGGAGAAGAAGAATGGGAAGTAGAAGCTATTGTTAACCACAGGAAGACCAGACGCGGAAAGACGGAGTTCCTCGTCCACTGGAAAGGATATCCCGAATCAGAAAGAACCTGGCAGAATGTTTCCGATCTAGGAAATGCAAAGAACATCCTCAACGCCTATAAAAGACGACATAAGCTTCACTAAAAACCCCAACAAATGCCTTCAAACGTTACCTCTCCTGCCACCACTACTCCCTCACGCTCCAATGAATCCTCAAGCTCCTCTTCCTCTACCAACACTCCTTCCCAATACAGTATGGGGCAATCACCCAATGCGGGAGCCCTCCAATAGCTCCTAGAACCTATTGCCGAACAAAACAGACAACAAACCGACCAGGAGGATCATCCCTCCAGGGAAGACCTCTACCAAAACGCACCTCCCTTCATTTGAACCCAACTACTATTTGAACAACCCTTCTCCAACTTATGGACCACTTTTATCCACAACCCTGAAGCTATTGCCCTCCTTGACGCATTCCAGACGAATTGGTCTGCTACGTTATCTCTGGAACAGCAAATTCGCGAATGTATGGATACCCTCGAGTCCACTCTCGAGGAATTTTGCCGATTTAATCCAACGGCAATGCAAATCAAAATTCTCAAAGCCACAATTAACACCCTTCAACATTTCAGAGAGGATCCAGCTTTTGACAAGCACTCTCAGATTGGACTCAGACTTGGAAACACTAATGACCAGCAGGAAACACAATGCCCTCGACAAACCTCTAATGTTCCCATTCAATCTTCTAGGATGGATAGACCTACTGGGAGACGAGTTTGATTTAATGGAGATGTACATAGCGGATTACGACGATCAGGTCCTCAACAAGCCGTCCGTTTTTGCGAACTGCAGATACGGACTACCACAGATTCATCCGCACAATGCTTGGAGTGTGACACAGTGGGTCATTGCGCAGACCAATGCGAAGGCTACTACTGTCATTTCTGCGGTTGGATTGCTCCACAACATTTCAAAAAATACTGCCTACTCAACGACAACTGCTCTCGTCCACCCCTTCCCTATGCCATCAACCTCAGAGACCGTCTCACACAATCCGACAGACCCCTCGGACAAGAACCCCTCTCCACATTCCTCTATGGAGTCTCTCCTGCACGCCGACAACGCCTTAGAATTCTCATTACCGGCCACGACTCCCCTCTCCAATGAGTGGCTTCTCCATCCAGAAACCACACCATTTCTACTTCCAGACGCTCTGAAACTCTCCAAAATGGAGCCACCTCTCAATCCACCTCGTCCGCGGAACTTAACCGAAGCACTAATGAAACTCACCCACCTTCTCGCACCAAGAGTGCGACCCAAGAAGAAACTCGTAACGAAACTCGCCGACCTCGCTTCCACCCACCTGTACGACCGCAACGACGATGCCAATACCCCTGCTCTCAACCAAGAACAATCGACGACCCACAAGATGCATATGGGCTCGAGTACGACGACCCTTACAATGACATCGCCTGGTACAACATCACAGGCAGCCCCAGTTGTCTCGACAATTAATCTTGATGAGGACATCAAGTCATATGAAGAGGACAATGTTATGAACATTATTTTTGATTCTTTCGACGTCCTCACAGATATGATGGTAGTCAACGAACAATGGGAAGACTGGGAATTTCATGATGAAGAAGAACTTAACTTGGAGTAAACGGACAAATAACACCGGTATAGGAGAACAGCTAAATTTAGAGACTTTGGACTCTTTGGAGCACGGACTCCCACTTTTCCTTTCTTTCTATTCTTCTATCTCTGTACTATGTTTAGCTATGGACCTCCGCTATTCCCCATCCTATGTTTAGATACGGACTTCTGTTTCCTCTTCTCTTCTTGACGAACTACCACCTTTTCGATAGCTTGTACAATACACGATAAATAGCAAGCTTGTAAGTAGGTAGTCTCCCAATTCGAATCTTAGCATTGTTGCTACTAGACAGCGTTCTTCTCTCGCTCCTAGTGTTGAGTTCTTTGAGCCCTAACAAGGCAAGAACCACCTGGTGTTCTCCCTTCTTCTCTTGACGTTGTCTAAGGTACTTGACATCGTCTTGGCTGTGACTTCAAGTCTGGTAGACTTGTCGCTCTTGCCATTTCTGCTGTCCTATCCGACCACAGCAAGGTCCTAGTGAAGAGGACCGGAAGCGTTGGATCCGTTGGGAGATCTAGCTAGCCTTGTAACGTCCAGTACGGGATTAACGTGCACTGCTGGACAAGAGCTCTGGCGAAATCCTAACACCCTTACCACCGATGGAAGATCGCATTCCTACCACATCAGAACCAACCCATGGGTCCCAGAGGCCTTTCAGCCTCGACATAAGGCTTCAAACAAACAACGCCCCAACCTTGCCATTTACCCAAACCTCCATGCCCTTGTCCTCGTCCTCCAGCAGATGGGAGACCATAATCCCATACAAGACTATCCCCAATGGAGATACACGATTACCCACCACATCCTACCAATCCCTTGGGCTCTCAAACTTCCCCAGGAACTCCTAATCGTATACTCACACGGCTGCTGGGCCTGTCAAGGCGTTGGACACATTGGTGCAGACTGCCCTACCTATAAATGTTGATTCTGCAACAACTCTAAACATTACTCCTGGATGTGCGCTAGAAGACCAGCCACTCCAACCTACCCTTCATGTCATTCTACTCCCCTTCAAACCATCACCTTCAAGGATGCCCAAAAACGATGCCACTTCCTTAAGAACACTCTCATCTTAGGACAACATGCCCAACAAAACATCCTCTATGAAGACCCCAACATTATTGTCCCTTGACCAATGCGACGCGATCCTAACGCCACCGAAAACATCACAACCAAATACTGGTACCACCCAAATAACTGTCGCATGGAAGGACAAATTGTCAACACCAATGGCAACCCCATTCAATGCGAACAAATCCGTCTCATTGACGAAGACCTGGTCTATTGATAATTGAGTCAGAGTCTCAATATACAATGGGGATAATGTTATGATTGTCTCCTCTATCCTGTAACAGTATGTCACTTCTCTTTGTTGTCTTGGACCTGTTCTAGTTTTCTTCTTTCCTTACCTATTCCTGTCACCATCATTCCTAAGAGCTGTGTCTCTTCCTCTACTTGTCTGATCGGTCTTAGGCCGAGTTTCCTTATTATGTATGCACTAAAGATAGCGACACCTCGGTGAAAGGGTTGGGGATTGGATCTCAATGTGCGGACTTCATCTACAATGTATTTGTATATTGATTAGTTTGGACAAACGTCGATACGGCCTCATATACTGAAGCGTAGAGTACTGTGTACCTTAGCTTTAGTATTGTTGTTAACCAGCGTGTTCTCATCAATATTGTTCAACGTTGCAAATCTGTTCCCTCAATTGTCTTCACTGACAATTAGACTTACCATATAACACCTGCCTGGAAGCTCTGTGCGTCACTCAAGTTCAGGAGACAACCCCTCCATCGTTACATCGAGAAGACCTTTGTCTTGCTCAACTCCACTTGGCGCTTACCTCGTTCTCTAGTCTGGGACTACGGATTGACTGGTAGTACTGCTGAGGCAACTTCTCAGCAGCCCATCTTCTGGCACGGCTTTGGACTAGGTCCAAGCATAACAGAATACATTGTTTACGTTATATCTCGCCGGATACTGGGCTGTTTACCTTGTGCTTAGTACCGTTGGAAACCTCTCGTCTGTCGCATTCTGACAATACCCGGGACGTTGCGGGGTATGCATCTGTTCAGGAGCTACGCACCAATCATTATTATCTGTATCATGTGTTGATTATCTGTGCCATCTGTAGTTTATCACTCCTCATCATTCTAGAGGGTTCTGGAATGATCAGTAAGATAAGATCTTTATCCATGTTGTCATATGGTGTCATTGTTAACAATCAGTAAGGGTTTTATGCCATTGGCTAGGAGATATTAGTTTCTCCATGTAATTAGTAAGGACTAGAGTTCCTGGGGTCATCTGGTAGTGTCCCAGGTCCTAGCCCTCTGTGTATATAAACTAGGCTGTCTGGTGTCTGTAGGACCCAGACTTAACAACCTGTCTACAGCCTAGCCTGTCTTATCCTATCTTCTATCTGATCTCTTGATCTTATTTCATCTCTCACTTGCTTATCTAAGACTGCTGTTCCCCTGCCTCTATCTTGAGCTTAGGTAAGCATCAGGATTTGTGATACTTTCTGTGTTCCTTCTGGTCATTTCCAAATATAAGGATATCATCCAAGTACACCATGACTTGTCCATTACAAATCAAATCACCAAGTATATTATTCATCATACTTTGAAAGGTAGCTGGTGCATTGGAAAATCCAAAGTACATGACTTTTGCCTCAAATAATCCACATCTTGTAATAAAAGCTGTTTTCCACTCATCTCCCTCTTTAATACGGACATTATTATATCCCCATCTGAGGTCAATCTTAGTAAAAATTGATGCTTGACTGAGTGACTCAATCAAGTCAGAGATTCTGGGTATTGGGTAGTGATTCTTGACTGTAATATTATTGAGGTTTCTGTAATCCATGACTGGTCGAAGGCTACCATCTTTCTTTTTGACAAAAAAGAATAGTGCAGCAATTGGACTTGTAGATGGTTGAATATAACCTTTATGGAGTTCTTTATCAATCCATTCATCAAGAGAATTCTTCTCTTTGGGTGCCAAGGGATAGACTTTGGCTGTTGAAAATAGAAGCAGGGAGACTCCAGAGGAGTCCTAACAGTCACCAGAAGAAAGTAGATTGACAGTGAGTAAGACACTGTAAGAGGATAAGAAGTACAAAAGAGAGAAGTAAGGTTTATATACTGGATAGGAAATTATCTAAGCTATTCCCATCCCACCATCACATGTATGTCACATGTATCATCACCTGACTAAAGTCACCTGACTGGGAGGAACAACTCTAACACCCCCAAGCCAGACCAAGCAATAGATTAGTCAATCATTTCTCTAATTCATCCTCTTCCTCTCAAATTTCTTTTAAACTATGTCCATGCGCATCTGATGAAGATCCGCAAGCTGTACGCTGACACCTCTCTGAGGCTAGCGAGGCTTGCACCAGTGCGCTTTCTTCCTCTTCTTCTATTCTTCTTTCAATGGATGGCTCTTGTCCAGTTTACCCCAATAGCAGTATGTACAGTAATGGTTACAATCCCTATTCTCTTTCTGCTACTTTGGCTTTTCTTCTTTTTGATTCTTCAATTTCCTTTCCTCTCAAATCCTCTGTTGTTCCGTGTGGTAATGTACTCTCCTCGGACGCTGAATCATACGCTCTCAGACTTGGTCTCATTTCTGCTCTCTCTTTTTCGTCTAATGTTGCGTGCTCTTCTCAACGTAGCATTACCCATATTTCTATTTTTACTGACTCCATTTCCTGTGCTAAACGTCTGTTTGATTACAGCGCTCATAGTGCACATCAAGACGCCCTTGTCATTGCCGAACCCCTTCACCAGTGGCTCTCCCTATCTCCCTCTCATCATCTCACCTTCTGGGACATCCCGTCATCATGCAAATGGTCAATTCAACACGCCACGCACAAATTGGCAAAATCTCTCTGAGTCCCATGCATACCAAGTGTGGCTCGACACTCACTCAGATTCATTTGCAAAGCATGGACCAACCGCTACGTCTGGTTATGGCAACACCGCCATACCAGCAATGACACCAAATACCAGGGTAATCATTTCCTTGACATGCTAGATGCGAGCGACAATCCTGTCCTCCCAACATACACGCATGACAGCTCATGGCTCACGCGAGACATGACGCCATCTTTGGCCACGCAACTCACATGTTGTCTCACAAACCACGCACTGATCGGAACATACTGTCAGCGCTTCTTCCCAGACGCCCCAGTCTCGTGCCCATGCGGTCACCCGCTGGAATCTTGTGACCATATTATCCAAGAATGCCCGCGGTACAAGCAGCTATTCTCAAATGGGTGCTATGACAGTTTAGCGTGGCTCGTTAAATTCCTGGACGACAATCCACTAGCATTTGCATTTCCCCCAGATGGAGATGACCCCCAATGGAGAGAAGTAATCCGTAACCGAGCCCTGAGGAGTAGGGAATGGCAACAAAATTATGTCAAAGATGTGCACTAGAAAGCATTGGACATCGGCACACGGTTAGTATTTCTACCTAACTCTCTTTATTCTCTGGTGGTCGTTATAGGAGAATAGCAAACCCTTTTTCTGCCCCCTCCCTACTCCTGGATTTGCTTCTTCTTCACTGTTGTTTCTGTTTGTTAGCTTTCACTTTGTTATTGCAACTGCTACCACTTATAAATTTTCAAATTCCATATGTACTTAAAAGTTCGTACCTGTTGCTTCGCCTTGTCTTGCTTTGCTTGACTCAGCTTGCTCCTTGTAGTATGTCATTTATCTTGGGTTTGAGTTCTTTTTCTCTAGTTTTGGTACTTGGGACTGCTATCATGCGCCCATTTGTATGTAGCTAGTCTATTATACAATAAACTTGGATTTAAAAAAAAAAAAAAAA
>QFDT01000057.1:0-21230 GCA_003315915.1 Macrolepiota dolichaula | reverse complement strand
AGTACCTTATGCATCATACTGCTGCCAAAAACCATAACCCCATTTCATTCTATGGCAATGTGCTCTTGCATCCAAAGAAGAACTTTGCCTTCAAGGAGCAACCACTTCCGCAAGGAGAACCCATGGACATTGATGCCATTGAGGAGTTTTCTTCTGATGAAGAACCCAACATACCTGATCTCTCATCTGACGAAGAAGATGTTGAAAGAAGAGAGGATGACTGGAGAGAAAGCTCAGACACAGACACAGACACAGACATAAATGGGAGGAAGAAAGATGGAATTGATGGGAGCTGAGGCACTCCTTATATACCTAATCCACATGGTCTGTGCACTACTAAGCATGTGACTACCAAACATGTGACTACAGATCATGTGACTACTGAGGCTGGTCAGACTTTAACAGAAGACAACTATACAAAGCAGGGAATCTCTGTCAACACCACCCTCACTGCTTGACAGAAGAAACAATTGAAGAGAGGAGCATGTCTTGTATGCGGCAACCCAAAACATTGGGCAAGAAGCTGTCCCAAGCAACAACGTGACAATAACCCCAACAGAACCTCTTTCCAGCAATGCTTCAACAAACCATCAAACCCACCACCTTACCCTACATCCAACTCACTTAAGATTGCCTTCAATGAACTCTCTCCTGAAGAGAAAAGACCTTCCTCAACAATGCCACTGTCAGTGTCCTCAAATCTGACATTTCCAATGAAACCACATCGTGTTGAAGTACAACTGCGTATCTGTGAGGTCTAAGATGGCCCAGGAATAATGGCAGTGTATAAGGTGTAACTCAACAAGGGAATCAATCTTGTCAAGTCAAGACTATATATGAAAAATACATGGCGCACAGACCAACTATACAGTTCTGATGGGAATTTCTCACAGTAAAAAATCAAAGGAAAATATAAAAGAAAAAGATAAGGGAATAGAACACTGAGCGTGCCGAGATCCCCGAGATGCCCAAAACTGAGCAGATTTGTTAGAGTTGCTCCTCCCAGTCAGGTGACTTCAGTCAGGTGATGATACATGTGACATGCATGTGATGGTGGGATGGGAATAGCTTAGATAATTTCCTATCCAGTATATATGTTATGAACATTATTTTTGATTCCTTTGACGTCCTCACAGACATGATGGTAGTCGACGCACAATGGGAAGATTGGGAGCTTCACGAAGAAGAAGAGCTTAACTTGGAATGGACGGACAAATAACCCCGGTATAGGAGGACAACTAAATTTAGAGACCTTGGACTCTTTGGAGCACGGACTCCCGCTTTTCCTTTCCTCTATTCTTCCGCTTCTGTACTATGTTTAGCTACGGACCTCCACCATTCCTCCATCCTATGTTTAGATACGGACTTCCGTTTCATCCGTTTCCCTTACGAACTACCACCTCTTCTATAGCTTGTACAATACACGATAAATAGCAAGCTTGTAAGTAGGTAACTCTCCAATTCGAATCTTAGCGTTGTTGCTACTAGACAGCGTTCTTCTCTCGCCTCTAGTGTTGAGTTCTTCGAGCCCTAACAAGGCAAGAACTACTTGGTGTTCTCCCTTCTTCTCTCGACGATTGTCTAAGGTACTTGACATCGTCTCGGCTGTGACTTCAAGTCTGGTAGACTTGTCGCTCTTGCCATTTCTGCTGTCTTATCCGACCACAGCAAGGTCCTACGAAGAGGACCAGAAGTGTTGGATCCGTTGGGAGATCTAGCTAGCCTCGTAACGTCCAGTACGGGATTAACGTGCACTGCTGGACAAGAGCTCTGGCGAAATCCTAACAATATAAACCTTACTTCTCTCTTTTGTACTTCTTATCCTCTTACAGTGTCTTCCACACTGTTAATCTATTCTCTTCTGGTGACTGTTAGGACTCCTCTGGAGTCTCCCTGCTTCTAATTTCAACAGGTTATGGGCCCCAAGCTATAGCAGCACCACCTACAACACTTTTCCTCTCTTATTCTCTCTCTTTTCTCTCCGCTTATTTTCACTCTCCCGGACGCATTTCTGCTCCGATTTGCTTCATTCCAATGTCACCACGTCACCCACGCACTACGCTTTTTGCCAATGCCCAACACAACCCAACACTATGACTTTTGCGCTCAGGATGGCCACTTTAGATCAGACTGCCAACTCTTTATACAGGCAAGATCCAAGGCTCACCAGTGCACCATTTTGTGCGCTACGCTAATGTGCTAGTTGGGTAGTAGAAGTGAAATCAATATAAAATCACTATAAGTTGCAATGGGTCACTAAGTTCACCACTACTAACTACTGGTGCTCGCAAACGAGTTTTGAAGGGGAGGTAATCAAATAGGTAGATAGGGGAGAAGGTTGGTAGTAGCTAGCGAGATGTCTCACTAGTAGTTTTGGTAGCTAGCGAGTGGGAGCTCACTAACGGGGTGGTCACTAGATGACGACAGACAGGGTTGTTTAATTGAAATGTAACTTCGAATCCTAAATGACGGCTACATCACTACAGATACCAAGATAAAGGATTCGCAAGGATAACTAACAGGCCAGTAGCTAGCTGTGCTGTGGTTATACCCTCCCAATCTAGTGAACGTACCGACTTGTACCCTCTTGATACAAGATGCGATGAGGACGCTAGTGACCATTCATCAATCAACTCACTATATCCAATCTATAGGAATTCTTGTTAATCTAATCTCACTTCCTTGATCTGAGGTCTCTATTAACCAAAGCTAAATCTTAATTCACACTAGACAAGTCACTTAATAAATCACTTATATATGATCTATCACTAGACGAGCTGGCAAGATTGCTTGCCCAACACGCTTGCTAGCGAGGGGTATTTATACTTTGCGAGACTAACTAGGTTACATATGACAAATCAGTAAAATATCGGATCATCGGACAGTCGGGCTTCCACTAGCTACCCTATAACCTGGGTTGAGGGCTCGCTAGACCAATCGGAAGCCTATCTAGTTATCTCTGATGTGTGTCCATATGGACAGTGCTCTCACAAGCTATGGTACCTAGCTACTTCCGTTGGTAGCTAGGGTTGGTAGCACATGACGTCAGGCCGTCCTGCATACCTAATTATTATCTTTATTCCAACATGTGGCTAACAGCTATGGATTGATTGATAGCTAGCTGGCGCCTTGCTATTGGTACCCGGAGCGGCTTTGCATTGCCTCACAAGCCCGATTGCTCACGAGGTATCTCCTCGCTAGCCAGTCCTTCCGACGTGTGTCTCGGTTCAATTCTGGGGGGGGTTAACTAACGCGGCTGTGCGCTGACTAATCGCTAGGCTTGAGCCGTAGCTAGAATATTACATCGCGAACCGGTCTTTTGAGGAGTTGTGTTATTCTAACTAGACTGACATCGCTAGCCGCTTTAGGTGAATAGGGTTGCATCGCTAGACCTCAGGGCCCATTCGCCTTAGTGATCCATTGATCTACTGATCCAGGGCGCTATAGATAGTCGTAGCGAGACACTTTAACGTGCTAGCGAGGCTCCGCTCGCTAGATAGACCTGTAGCTAAGGATATGTTCGTCCGAAGCTAATAGTATTCTTCCTCGATACCGTACGCTTTTCCGGTAAAGGGTACTAATGACTGGTCCCTCTAGTGAGGTTCATAGCTAGGTACTATATCACTCCTAGCGAGGGTTCCTTGATGTTACTAACAGCCTAACTAGTGATATTCCTAGTTCCTGTAATGGACTCACGATCGAAATCGTTTCAGCCGTAACAACGCACACGCGACATGGCAGACATGTTGCTCACATAGTGGGGCACCCCTCTGCTAAGTTTCAATCCAATCCATCCACTTTTGAGCCCTCCACAACTGAATTTGCTAGACATAGTGCTGTGGCTACTACATCATCCTCTTCCTCACTACCTCTGCAGCTAGATGCTGACTTCCACTGGCTGGCTGATACTGGTGCTACCTCCCACATGACTCCTCACAGGCACTGGTTCAAGACCTACTCTCCCTGTAACATCCCTATCAGGCTGGCTAATGATTCCACTGTCTATGCTACTGGTATAGGGTCTGTTGTCTTCCATCCTGTCCTAGAGGGCAAGCCTGCACATCCACTGGAGTTTACCAGGATGTTACATGTTCCTGATCTTAAGACCAACCTCCTAGCCTGCCTCTACCTCACTAGACAGAAGAGCTTCACCATCACCATTTCCTCCCAGTCTATGTCTTTCTACAGAGGCAAGGACATGCTTTTCCAGGCTGATCTCAAGTCCAACAACTCTGCCATCCTCTCTGGCACCACCCTCACCTCTGAGACTGTTGAAAGAACTAGACCAAAAGAGGAAAAACTCAGACACAGACACAAGAGACACAGACACTGATAGGGGAAAGAATGATTATTGGAGGAGTTTGTTATGACCTTCCTAAGTGATCAACTCAGATTGCAACAAGTGATGAAGACTTGAGGGCAATGAGAGAGAAGAGAAGGGGAATCAACGAGTTGGTAAAGCGTAAGGAATACAGCAGCGTATCTAGGTGTATATATACTACTGGGGTATTCCTACTGGAGAGTCTATAATGGCGGCTGAGTAAGTATGACATAGTGGCTGAGTAAACAATATAGGGATCGCAGGTAGAGAAGTAACGGGTCCATGACAAGCGGGGCGCTGATAGAAATGGATGGATATTATGGTACACGATAGCCCCAAGGGAATATAACAGAGTTGGGCCACTCCTTATATACCAAAACTACATGATCTGTGTGCAGGGGTGACTGTGACTACAGGGATAGTGTGACTACCTCTATATAGGCAATATACCAGTCACAAAAGTTAACAGAGACTGCCTACTCCATCTCCACACTCCCTGCTGATCTCTCCCTCTGGCATAGGAGGTTTGCTCATCACAACTATGCTGATGTCAAGAAGATGATCTCTCAGGGTCTTGTTACTGGTCTGAAACTGGAATGGTCTGCTACCCCCCCTGATCCTATCTGTGAGCCCTGCTTGGCTGGCAAGATGCACTCCCACCCCTTCTCCTCCTCTTCCAATCACACCAGATTTCCTCTTGACCTTATTCATTCTGATCTTCATAGTCCTCTCCCCACCTCTACCCACTCTGGCTACAAGTACTGGATCACCTTCATTGATGATGCTACTAGGTTCAGATCTCTCTATTTGCTCAAGGCCAAGTCTGAGGCCTTTGATGCATTCAAGAGGTACAAGGCCTGGGCTGAGACTCAACTGGGGGCTAAGACCAAGGCTCTGCAGGATGACAAGGGAGGAGAGTACATGTCTAAGGAGTTTCTGGCTTTCACTGATGCTGCTGGGATTGAAAGGAGGCACTCTACCAGGAACAGGCCCCAGCAGAATGGTCTTGCTGAGAGGGCTAACAGGACTATGGGTGAGAGGATCACAGCCATGCTGTCTGAGTCCTCCCTTCCTCCTGTCTTCTGGGGTGAATGCTTGTCTGCTATGGTCCATGTCTGGAATAGGCTCCCTACCTCTCCCCTTTCCCACACCACTCTCTATGAGGCCTTCTATGGCAAGAAGCCTGATGTCTCCCATCTCAGAGCCTGGGGTTGCACTGCCTATGTGTATGTTCAGAGGGACAAGAGGAACTCTCTTCAGCCCCACTACCAGAAGTGTGTCTTTATTGGCTATCCCACAGGCTACAAGGGGTGGAGGTTTTATAATCCTACTACCAGGAAAACTGTGATCTCAGAGAGGGCAGATTTTGATGAGAGGTACTATCCAGGACTGTCCAAGGTGAAGATGAACTCCATTCCTTCCTGTGGTAACCCCCTCACTTCTTTGCCTTCCCACACCTCCAAATCACCTTTTCTTGGTCCGCCACCTCTTGTTAAGTACGAGAACAGACTAAGTCAGACCGTCGGCCGATCGGGTCGGTTGAGCGTCGGCGGAGTTGGACCTTGGCTTCAGCTTATGTGCTGCGCCGTCCCTGCTGTCGTGGTCCGGATTTCGGACAGACAAGGAAGAAGGAGTGCGCCGGAGCGACTTAAGACAGGACAGAGTTACGAGGGGAGACTAAGTTGATATTCAGACTGAGGTACGAGGTAGGGGACAGAGGGCTTATATACTGGAAGGAATCGGAGAAACGGAGAAACAAAAGATAAGAAGGACGAATGGGAGAAACAGACAGAGTGGATACTAGGGCACGCGACGAGGAGCAAGGTCTAGGGGTCAGGAACACATACGCAATAGGAGGACAAGTATCCAACGGAAAATAGGAGAATGAAAGGAATATGAAATGGGACGGAGAAACTACGGGCAGAGTGAGACATAACAGAAACGGGACATGTCGGCTGACGGTCGGAGATTCGCCCCACGATGCATTGGTCGCCAAGCGACCGTGGGTTAGCAGCCAGTTGCCCCAAGGCAACTGGTACCACGAAGGAACCAATGTCGGTCGAATGTTGGAGAATGAGAACAGAAAGTCGGCGGGTATGGGCGTTGGGTCAGCGTCGGGTCGGGGCAGCATCGGTCGGATCGGGTCGTGACAGTATTCCCCCCTTAAGGTCGAAGTCCTACGAGACCGTGGGAAGATCAGCAAATTCAAACTCCGCTCGAAAAATAATGATGTGGAAAATTTTCGCTTCTGACTTCTTCATCAACCCTTACCATCACCCCCAGCGTCTATCAGTAATCACTAGAGCACATGGCCAAGGACACCGATCGCCGAATGGGGGAGTCGGTCGCCGACTGGAAAAACCGGCTGGCTCGCCAGCGTAGGGAGAGAGAAGAACGGGAGGCGTTGGAACGGCGGAGGGCTGAGGAGGAGGAGGCCGAGGCCTTGGCGCAGGCAGAACGGGAGGAAGAAGAGGAACGACGGCGAGAGGAGGAGGAAAGGCGATGGGAGGAGGAACGACGAAGGCGGGAGGAGGAGAGGAAAAAGGCGAGGGAGCAGAAGTTGGCGGCGGCGGCAGCAAAGAAGCAGGCGGAGCAGGTCGCTGCCGAGGAGGAGCGGGGGCGCGCGCGTCAGAGACAGGAGGAGGCGAGGGTGGGGCCCTCGACTCGGTTGACGTTGGTCTCGCGGCCACGCAAGAGGATCCGTCGGGCGCCGTCGACTGACGAGGAGGTGCAGATCGTCAGTGAGCCTGAAGCTGACACCGAAGGAGAGGACGCTGGGCCCCCTGTTTCCCAGAGGGACTTCAAGGGTGGCCCAGGTAGGGAGTGTTGTCGCTGCCTGGAGACGGGTCGGGCTTGCATCCGATACCGGGGGCCCAAGGCAAGGTACGTGTCGGTCGAATTGGTCGCGTGTTGGTGCTGATTTTGTGGCAGGATTCGGTCCTGCAACCAATGCCACCAAGATGGCAAGGGTTGCTTCCTTGCAACCACGGAGGAGCAGGCGGCGAGGACGGAGCGGGCGACGAGGGAGGATCGGCCGACATTGGGTCGGGCCATCCCTGCGAGCGACAGGAGCACGGAGCTCCTGAGGGAGGCGAGGGAGACGAACGATCTCCTTCGCGAGATCAGTGACCAAATGGGTCACTTCGTCGAGGTCAGCCGAGAGAACGGAAATGCCATCCGTCGCTGCCTCGGTCGAATGAGGATGCAGGATTACCACCTGCAGGAGGTCCAGCAGGACATAAATGCCATCTGGCAACTGCTGGCCTCCATTGAGGAATTTGAGTCGGGCGAGTCGATCGGTTCGGTCGACACGGAGGACGGGGATGACGAGGATGATGATGAGGACGACGAGGACGAGGACGAAGAAGACGCAGGCGATGATGATGCGGTCGAGGCAGGGGTCGGGTCGGGCGACGTCGGGGCCGACATGGGCGCTGGGGTGCCGGAGGAGGTGGAGAATGAAGTGGAGGAAATCGAAGGCGAAGGAGAAGGGAGAGGAGAAGGAGAAGAGGGTGTCGAGCGGGCGGTCGAGTGACCGTCGGGGCCGACTCCTCTTCAATTATCTTGGTAATTTTGTTGTATATAGAAAATTGTATGACTTCTTGGGCAAGCAGTAAGAATGGAAAAATCATAAGGCAGACAAGGGACCAGGCTTAGCAGGATAAGCAGCATAAAAAGAAGCGACTAAGTCCGACGCATGGGTGAGCTCAGTTGCAGGGAGCCACGAAGATTCTTCATCAGTGTCTTCATATCCCAACCAGATGACCTTGTAGAGAAGCGAACAGCGCCGACGTCGGTCGATCTTGGAGTCGACGATTTGGGCAATCTTGTACTCCGGTTCGCCATCGATTTCGACTGGAGGTGGGGGCGATTCGGAGCGGTCGGGGAACGGGTTTGGAAGGGATGGCTCGAGCATGGAGACATGGAAAACAGGGTGAACTGCGCGCATGGAGTCAGGGAGTCGGAGTGTGAACAAATGGGAACCTGGTTGAGCAATAATCTCATAAGGACCGAGGTACTTCTCTGATAGCTTCTTGGACGGTCGGGTAGTTCGGAAGAACTGAGCCTTCACGAAGACCTTCTGTCCAATCTGGAAGTCGGGGGCTGGCAATCTTCGACTGTTGGCCGATCGCTTGTAGCGGACTTGGGCTGAGGCAATCTCCGACTTGAGCATCGCGTGGAGCTCGTCAAGGTCGATAGCGAATTGTCGGGCGCTTTCGGAGGCGACGTCTCGTTCGGGGTGGACCATAAGACTAGGATGGTAACCCTTATTAGCGAAGAATGGGGAGACACCAGTAGTAGCACTAGGAGCGTTGTTGTAGGCAAACTCAGCTAGTGGTAACAGCTCAGACCAGTTGTCCTGCTGGTAGTTGCAGTAGACCCAAAGGTATTGCTCCAGCGTTTGGTTCCGTCTGTCCGTCGCCTTCGGGGTGATAACCGGAGGTGAAGTGCAGTCGCATGTTGAGCGTCTCTCCGAGGGAACGGAAGAAATGAGAGACGAATTTGGAACCGCGGTCGGAGGTGACATGGGATGGAACGCCGTGCTTGGAGAACACATGAATGACAAAGAGTCGGGCGAGGTCGGCTGAAGTGATGGTGTCGAAAGTAGGGATGAAGATCGCTTGTTTCAAGAGTTGGTCGACAATGACCAGGATAGTGTCGAAGGAAGATGATTTCGGAAGCTTTTCGATGAAGTCGAGAGAGATAGAGTTCCAGGGTCGTTCAGGGATGGGGAGCTGCTTGAGGGTACCGTATGGTCTGTGGCGCTGCGACTTAGATCGCATACAGATAACACACAACTTACAGAAGTCCTTCACCATGGTCCGAAGGTCGGGCCAGGTATATTCTCGTCGGACCAGTTCTAACGTCTTGTTCTGGCCAAAATGGCCGGCAAGGATGTGATCGTGTTTGTACTGGAGGACGCGAAGTCGGAGATTGTTGGTGTTGGGGACGTAAATGCGGTCGTCTAGTCGGAGGAAGCCAGTGGTGTCGGTCGACCATCGGCCCTCGGGCTTAGCGAGGTGAGTTGCTGCTGTCGGGTCGGACGACAGACCAGCGAGAATGTCGGAATGCAGCTTCTCAAGGTCAATGATGGTGGCTGCGCGGAGGGTAGGGGCATGAAGGTATGTTGCTCGGACGGAGGCTGCAAGTTGCTTGTTAGTGAAGACTGGTCGGAAATTGTGAGGGTTAACCGAAGCGTAGCCATTATTCCCCCCTTTAGGATAGACATCCCATCGTCTAGTGAGAGCGTCAGGCTTGGTACCAAGTCGGCCGGGTCGGAAACAAATGACCAGATTGAACTGAGACAAAAACTCCGACCATCGCGCTTGTCGGCGCGTAAGAATCTTGGTGGTGGTGAAATACTCCAAGTTCTTGTGGTCGGTTACGACGTCAATAGTGAGGGGAGCCCCTTCAAGGTAATGTCGCCAGATGCGGAAAGCTTCGAAGATGGCGAGGAGCTCCTTGTCGTGCGTGTTGTAGTTCGATTCGGCAGAGTTAAAGGTACGGGAGTGGAAAGCAATGGGGTGAACTTGGCCGTCTTCAGCAACGATGGAGAGGATACCGGCAAGTGCGTAGTCGGAGGCATCGGTTTCGACGATGATTTGAGCGTTGGGGACCCAGTGGGTGAGGCAAGGTGCTGTGGTGAAGGCCTTCTTCAGGTTGTTGAACGATTCACGACATTCGTTGGTGAAGTTCCACTTTGCCGATTTTCGGGTGAGTCGGGTGAGTGGGACGACGATGTTGGAGTAGTCGTAGATGAATCGTCGGTAAAAGTTCGCAAACCCTAAGAAGGACTGGATATCCTTCACCTTCTTCGGCTCGGGCCAATCCTGAATGATCTGGATTTTGTCGTCGGCCATGCGGAGACCTTCTGGGGAGAGGACATAGCCCAGATACTCGACCGAATCAGAGTGAAACTCACACTTATCGGCACGGGCATAAAGCCCATGTTTACGCAGATGACGGAGGACTTCTCGAACTTGCTTTCGGTGGGAGTCGAGGTCGTCGGAGTAAATGAGTATGTCGTTGAGGTATACCGTGATACAGACATCTAAGAGATCCTTGAAGATGTCGTTCATGAAACGCTGGAAGGACGCAGGGGCGTTGGTAAGACCGAAGGGCATGACCATCCATTCGAAGGAGCCATAGCGAGTGCGGAAAGCGGTCTTCCATTCATCTCCTTCAGCGATTTGGACAAGATGATAGGCATGTTGGAGGTCGATCTTGGTATACAGTCGGGCTTTTCGGGGAGAGTCGAGAAGGTCGGAGATCAGGGGAAGGAGATAGCGGTCTTTCTTTGTGATACGATTGAGACCACGGAAGTCGACACAGAGTCGAAGAGAGCCATCCTTCTTCTTGACGAAGAGGACAGGAGCACCATGAGGGGAGTTGGAGGGTCGAATGAAACCGATAGACAGATGCTCATCGATGAACTCCCTGAGAGCTTGGAGTTCCACCTGCGACAGCGAGTAGATAGGACCGACAGGAGGTTCGGTCCCCTCGTCGAGGTTGATTTTGAGGTCGTAGGGTCGATGGGGAGCAAGACTGTCAGCACGTGTTTTACTGAAAACATCGGCGTACTCGTGATATTCTTCGGAGACAGTCGACAAGTCGATTGTCTCGTCGGTCGCTTTTGCAGAACCAGCCGAAGCGGAGAGAGAGCTAGCAGAGAGGCGGAAATTTACTGATCCAGCAAGACGGGAAGCACGAATAAACGCAGGAGCGTTGATCAAGGATATGTGCGGCTTTGATACCGGAGCAGGGGAATCGTTGGCGAAGTCGGAGCGGTCGGGATCGACCGTCGGAGGTGTCGGGGGAGTTGACGCAGAATCAGGGGTGGCGGCCAGAACAGGAGAGACAGGAGACTCGAGCAAGAGTGGTTGGAATGTGATATGGCCCAAAACCCAGTCAATTGACGGATTGTAGCGGGTGAGCCAGTTGTAGCCTAAAACCATAGAGCAAGAGGAATCGAGTTGGGTGACATAGAAGTCCAGAACCATTGATTCGCCAGTATCAAAAACAATTGGGAGAGCTACGGATTCAGTAATATACGCATTAGAAGTACCATCGAAAAGACGGAGCTCAATCGGAGAAGGAATCGGAGAAGTCGGAAGAGAATGAGTACGGACGAAAGTTGAATCGATAAAACAGTGTGTAGAGCCGGAGTCAACAAGGGCATGAAAAGGCAGCGGAGCAAGGTGATCGGAATTTAAAACAAGGGAAGACGTTAAGGAAACATGAAAAGAGTTCGGGTTGGAAAGAGCGGACGCATTGAGGTGACAACTCTCTGTCGCACAGACAAGTTCAATGCAATCCCCAGTCTGTGCAGAGTCCTGGAGACCGCACGCTATTTTCCTGAGCCCTTGTTGGGGTTTGAGTCGGTCGCGTCGGCCCTACGGCCACCAACCTTAGCAGCAGCTGCCTGTTTCTTCCGACACTCGCTCACCTTGTGTCCTGCGTTCCCGCAGAACAAACAAAGGTTGCTGTCGATCCGTCGTTGACGTTCGGCAGTGGTGAGTTTGCCATCCTTCCCAAGCTTGTCGGACAAGTCGGGTTTCGGCGGCGAAGGCTTCGAGTCGGAGGAAGAGGGAGGCTTTGAGGGAGTGTTTGGCTTGCCATTCTTAGAGTTGTTGCCATTACCCTTGGTCTTCTGGATACTGTTGTAGGAAGGTGGTGTCGATGTTTTCGCAGGAGGGTTGCTAGTGGTCGTGGTGTTGCCATTCCCACGTCGTTGGTGATTAGCGACAGCCGATTCGGTTGCCTGTCGGGACCGCTGTTGCTCGCGTTGACGTTCCCAGTAACGTTTGTCGAACTCGATGGCAGCTTTTTGCATGTTGGGCAAGTTTTTTGGTTTGCCGTCGTGCATGCGGGAAACGTCGTCTTGGAGTCGGTCGGGGAGACCCTTGTAATAGCGGTAAGTGAGGGCCTCAGGGCCCCAGCGGAGCTGAGCAGCATATCGGAGAAACTGGACGTTATACGTAGCAATTGTGTCCGAAGACTTCATTCTGAGGCCGTCAATGTTCTCGGCCGCTTCACTGGTAGGATCAGCAGCGCCAAACAGATTTCGGAGTTCCTGCACGAACTCGGGCCAGTCGGTTGACCACGACTAATAAACTCCATTGTTTTTCTCCAAGTCAATGGCTGTCTCAAACCAGCCAAGAGCAACGTCAGTGAGATATGTAAGGGCGAAATTGACCTTATCGGAGTCGGTGCTATACTCCTGAGGATTTGCTCGAAAATAGAGTTGGCATTGGAGGAGGAATTGGGGAAGTTTGTCGGGGTCGGTGCTGCTGAAGGTGTTGGGAACTTTGGCTTTAGTAGAGGCACGCTTCTTTTCGGGAGCAACTGAGGGGGAGCAAGGTTTCTGATTGAGAGTGTCGGCCAGTCAGCTTAGCGCTGTGGCCAGGATGTCTCAGACATCGCGAGGGGCTGGAGGGTCGTTGGGTGGAAGGCCATCTTCATCGCCAGAACTACTGCCGGAAGAATCTCCACCATTTCCAGGATCACCAGGGTCGTCTGGTTCACCGGGAGGATTGGGATCCTCACCACCAGCTCCTTGTTCATCGCCAAAAGGTTCCTGCTCGTCGGGGGCATCGTGATATGGAGTGTCGTCGCGGTGACGGCCAGGGATGTTGGGGCTAATGGAGCGTCAATGCCGGGGAGGTGGTGTAGAAGGTGCAGCGGATAGTCGGGGAATGCGTGTGGAGGCGTTAAGTCGTGCAGAGCGTCGAGGCGTGCCGAGGACACGCGGTCTGGTAAGGGGTACAATACGGGTGTTAGCCATAGTGGCAGAAAAAACAACAGCAGAGAGAGTCAGTCTGAATATACTGTTAAGTACGAGAACAGACTAAGTCAGACCGTCGGCTGATCGGGTCGGTTGAGCGTCGGCGGAGTTGGACCTTGGCTTCAGCTTATGTGCTGCGCCGTCCCTGCTGTCGTGGTCCGGATTTCGGACAGACAAGGAAGAAGGAGTGCGCCGGAGTGACTTAAGACAGGACAGAGTTACGAGGGGAGACTAAGTTGATATTCAGACTGAGGTACGAGGTAGGGGACAGAGGGCTTATATACTGGAAGGAATCGGAGAAACGGAGAAACAAAAGATAAGAAGGACGAATGGGAGAAACAGACAGAGTGGATACTAGGGCACGCGACGAGGAGCAAGGTCTAGGGGTCAGGAACACGTACGCAATAGGAGGACAAGTATCCAACGGAAAATAGGAGAATGAAAGGAATATGAAATGGGACGGAGAAACTACGGGCAGAGTGAGACATAACAGAAACGGGACATGTCGGCTGACGGTCGGAGATTCGCCCCACGATGCATTGGTCGCCAAGCGACCGTGGGTTAGCAGCCAGTTGCCCCAAGGCAACTGGTACCACGAAGGAACCAATGTCGGTCGAATGTCGGAGAACGAGAACAGAAAGTCGGCGGGTATGGGCGTCGGGTCAGCGTTGGGTCGGGGCAGCGTCGGTTGGATCGGGTCGTGACACCTCTCCAGGATGAGGAGGTTGATGTGGACTTGCCTCCTGCACGGTTACAGCGCCCTGCTGCGCCTCCAGCACCTGCAGTAATCAATTCTCCAGAGGTCAAGTCTAGTCCTCCTAGAAATGTGTCTACTCCTCCCTCCAGTCCTTCCTTCACTTCCACCTCCACTATTACACCTCCTGGCTCTCCTTCTGGCACACCTTTTCATACTCCTGCCCCTGCTTCTTTATCACCTCCACAGCCTCCATCCAGTCCTCCTCCTCTCCCTAACACTCCTCCTCCTGTCTTTGGTCCTATTCGTCCTCCTGTCACTCCTCCTTCTGTCCAGCCTCCTCCTGCTCCCCCCAGAGTGCCTAGACGCTCAAATCGCACCAAGAAGGCCCCAGGTGAATGGTGGAAGGTCAAGAGCCTGCCCCAACTTGGTGATAATGATGAGGAGGACCTGGCACTCTATATGTCAGACATGGGTTTTTCTGAGGTTGAGTTTGCTGGCAGTGTTTCTGGTGGAGACCCTAGGACTTATAGGATGGCTATGGCAGCTCCTGATGCCAAGTTCTGGGATGATGCTTGTGGCACTGAGGTCTTCTCTCTGGAGGCCAATGGGACTTGGGACATTGTTGAGCTGCCCCCTGGCAAGAAGCTCATTGACTCTGGCTGGGTGTTCAAGGTCAAGAGGCATCCTGATGGCTCCATTGAGAGGTACAAGGCTAGGCTAGTGGCTAAGGGCTACTCTCAGAGACCTGGCTATGATTACACTGTTGAGTGATGATAGGACAAGTCACTCTTCAGGTTAGGTCCACTGAACTGACCAAAGAAACCACCTAGTGCACCAGCCCCTACAGTGTGCCAGTGGTAGGCAGTCAAGGCCATCCCTAGTGAAACAGGTTATATATGACCTACTAGTTCCTACAGTAACCAGACCATATAGCTCAGTGGTAAGAGCAACTGTAGCTCCAACAGGAGGTCCCAGGTTCAAACCCTGGTGTGGTCACTTTTTGTTACGACCTTCCTAAGTGATCAACTCAGGTTGCAACAAGTGATGAAGACTTGAGGGCGATGAGAGGGAAGAGAAGGGGAATCAACGAGTTGGTAAAGCGTAAGGAATACAGCAGAGTGTCTAGGTGTATATATACTACTGGGGTATTCCTACTGGAGAGTCTATAACGGTGGCTGAGTAATTATGACATAGTGGCTGAGTAAACAATATAGGGATCGCCGGTAGAGAAGTAACGGGTCCATGACAAGCGGGGCGCTGATAGGAATGGATGGATATTTATGATACACGATAGCCCCAAGGGAATATAACACTTTTTTGTCTTAACATACACTGAGGTCTTTGCCCCCACCTTCAGGCCTGCCTCTCTCAGACTCATACTTGCTCTGGCAGCCAGGGAGGGCTATTCCCTTTGCTCTGTGGATATCTCATCTGCCTTCACCTATGGGGACTTGGAGGAGGAGATCTACATGAAGCAGCCTGAGGAATATCACATTGGAGGACCCAACATGGTGTGCAGACTGAGAAAGTCCCTCTATGGTCTTAAGCAGGCAGCCAGGCAGTGGAACAAGAAGCTCAGAGGTGTCTTGGAGGCTCTTGGCTACATCAGGCTGCAATCTGACAACTCCATCTACCTCTACTGCAAAGGAGATGTGAAGGTCATTGTGCCTATCTTCATTGATGACATTACTCTTATGTCTAAGAACCAGGCAGCCATGGACTCTGCAGTGGAGGAGCTCTCCAAACACTTCAAACTCAGGGATCTAGGCCCCACCAAGGTTCTCCTGTCTATCCAGATCACTCAGGACCTCTCCACCCACACTATCACCATGTCTCAGCAGCACTACATCCAGGAGTTGCTTGAGAGGTTCCACATGTCTGAGGCCAATCCACTTTCCACTCCCCTTGCTCCTGGCACTGAGCTGTCTGATGTTGTGCCCACTCCTGAGCAGCAGGAAGAGATGAGGTCTATTCCTTACCTGTCTGCAGTTGGAGCACTCCAGTACCTTGCCACCATGACCAGGCCTGACATTGCCTATGCTGTCTCCTACCTTGGAAGGTTCAACCACAATCCTGCTCCTCAACACTGGGCTGCTGTCAAGCACTTATTTCACTATTTGAAGGGCACCATGGACTACAAGCTGGTGTACAGAGGCTCAGATGTGTTGAAAGGTAATCTGCATGTGTTTGGTCATCTCGGGGATATTGGCCATCTTGGACATTTATTTGATTTATATTTTCTTTTATGATTTACTTTCAATTATCAGTCGTGGGAATTTCACATCAAGAACTATACAGTTGGTCTGTGCACCGTAGTTTTGTGTATATAGTCTGTACTCGACAAGGTTGACACCTTGTCACGTTGCACCCCAATAGTTGTTGAATTACGACCGCGCGTCTGTGAGTTCTAGATGACTGGGGACCAAAGCGATGTATAAGGTGCAACTTGACAAGGTATTCAACCTTGTCAAGTCCAAACTATATAGTAAATACAATGGCACACAGACCAACTATACAGTTCTGATAAAGTTCTTCTCGCAATATAAAAACTAAAAGAAAAACAAAATGAAAAGAATATTGAATAATAACGCCGAGATGGCCGAGATCCCCAATGTGCCCAAAACCAAACGGATTATCTCTTAACAATACTACGCCTTTGTCCCCAGTCACTTAGAACCTTCAACAGGTCTACACCAGCGTCCTATTTTAACAAGATGAAGAAGTGTTAAAGTCTGACCAGTCTCAGTAGTCACATGATTGGTAGTCACATGCTTAGTAGTGCACAGACCATGTGGATTAGGTATATAAGGAGTGCCTCAGCTCCCATCAATGTTGAAGTACGACCGCGTATCTTTGAGGTCTAAGATGGCCCGGGGATAATGGCAGTGTATAAGGAGTAACTCGCCAAGAGAATCAACCTTGTCGAGTCCAGACTATATGGAAACATACATGGCGCACAGACCAACTATACAGTTCTGATGGGAATTTCTCACGGTAAATAATCAAAGGAAAATATAAAAGAAAAAGATAATTGAATAGAATGCCGAGCGTGCCAAGATCCCCGAGATGCCCAAAACTGAACGGATTACCTCTTAACACTGCCACCTCATCACCTATTCTTGCCACATCATTACTTCCCTTGCCAGCTCATCACTTCTATTGTCCTTCTCACACCTCTGTCACCCTATTCTCACACTCTTCTGACCCTGTCTATCATGTCTATCCCCACCATTGCCACCTCCATTCATGCTGTTGTCCCTACTCTCTCTGGCAACAACTGGGCACTCTTTTCCCAGTCTATTCAGGCATTCTTTCAGTCTGCTGGTGCTCTCTCACTCATTGAGGGCACTACCAAGGATGACTCTCTGGACTATGCCCTCTACCCCTTCATCTTTGCCAAGCTTTCACCTGAGCTCTGGTATCTCATTCAGGGGGTTACTTCTAGTACAGAGGCTTGAACCAAGCTCAAGGGTCACTTTGAGAAGTCTACCATTGGCCATAGGATGCTGGCTAGGCAACACCTCTACTATGGGATCACACATGACATTTCTAAGCCTGTTGATGTCTTCATCCAGGATGTTGTGTCTGCTGCTGCTAAGCTCAAGTCATTGGGCTGTTCTGTGGAGGATTCTGAGGTCACTGATGTGATTCTCATGAGGCTGGATCCCTCTTTCCATTCTCTTAGGGCCACCATCCTCACTCAGGAGTCTTCTCCCACCATTGAGAAGATTCAACTCATGCTCTCATCAGCCACCTCAGCTGACATCATTCACCATCCATCCTCTACCTCTACCACCTCTATCTCTCATGCCTTTGCTGTCACTTCTGTTCATTCCAATCCTTCCAGACCTCCACCACCATCTAGGACCCCTTCTCCATCCTCTAGGCCTTCTCATTCTAGGTCTCATGGTCACACCTATTCTCCTCCTTCACATCCACACTCCAATCATGTTGAAAGCAAAGCGTATGACGAGCATGCATGGTAGTGTACGATAAGGGAAACACTTGCCTTGCTAATGAGACTGGTGGTAAAGCTTGTAAGTGCTTAGAGGTTTGCTTGTGAGAGCGAGTAAGAGAGCAGAGAAAGTTATTATAATTGGACGTATCTAAGGTCCTTATATACCATAGAGGGTCCAGGGTGTCTACATACTACGCTGACAAGCCCATTGACAGATGCAGAATGAACGCAAGTGGAGAACCGTCAGCTACTCTATTGTTCTAATAATAAGTAGCATAATGGAAGCGTGCAGGTATTCATTCCGCATAGCCTCGTGTGATCAATGCTTCTATTGTCAACGTATGGCAAGAGCAAATGATCCGGTCCAAGCGCCCGTGACGGCGCTTATGTTGTCACATGATGTGACATGTGACGAGAGCATGACTAACGCTAATGCTGTTTTGTCAACACTCCCCTATGCTCAAAGTCGCATCTGCAAATGGCCGCGTGGACTGAGCGTCTAGGTATTTATATAGCGCTCCTTCAGCGCTGTTTGGTCTCGACAAATTCGAGCCCATAGAAGTTGTCGCGGAAATATTTGAATTTGACCGCGCCGAGATTTTTGGTAAGAAGGTCTGCAGGATTTTGCATACCAAGGATTTTTTCCAAGGTGACCTTTCTGTCCATGACTACCTCCCTGATATAGTGGTAGCGGATGTCGATATGCTTTGATCGCTTTTCCACGGATTCGTTCTGTGCGAGAAATAGTGACCCCATATTGTCACCGCACAGTGGAAGGGAAGGTAGGATGAATCCAAGCTCCTCCATTAACTGCTTGATCCATACTACTTGGCAGCTTGCATCGGAAAGCGCCATATACTCAGCCTCTGTTGAGGACAACGTGACTGTCTTCTGCGCACGAGTAGTCCACGTGACCGCTGAAGAAGCAATCGAGACAAAATACCCGGTAGATGACCGTCTTGTGTTAGGGTCAGCTGCCCAATCAGAGTCACTGAAGGATATAATTCCTTCACCCTTTCCCCCATCTAGCGTGATCCGGTAGAGTTGGGTCGCATTCGGGTACCAAAGAACTTGATAAGCTCAATTCAGGTGTTCCTGAGTTGGGTTGTGGGCGTGTCGCGATAATTGCGTCATGGCGTAACTGATGTCGGGTCGTGTTCTGATCATGATGTACATGAGGGAGCCAATCACCTGTTGGAAGCGGAGTTGGATTGTTGGGTTAACCGGTCCAGTGTTAGCGAGGGCTTGATAGCCGTCAGGGAGTGGAGTAGAAGCGGGTTTAGACACTGTCATCTCAAACTTTTCCAAGACTTTTTGTAGATAGTCTTGCTGATCCAGATAGATCTTCCGGTTCTTCCAATCACGACGGATGCACATGCCAAGGAACTCATTACCAGATGTGTCCCTGCAATCCCATCGCTTCTTGAATTCCTCTTTCTTCTTTTTCAGAAGGGCAGGATTATTTCCCATAAATAGCACATTGTCGACGTAGACTATAGCAATGACAAGTTTGCCAGTCTTACTGTCGCGGTAAATATATACGCCAGCGTCAGATTTGCATCGCTTAAATCCTAGTTTGGTCATAGACGCAGATACTTCGCGCCACCAGGATAAGCCGGCTTGCTTAAGGCCGTACAACGCTCGGCGTAGTCTCCACACTTTCTTCTCTTGGCCAGGGATGATATGTCCTTCTGGCTGTTCCATATAGATTTCTTCTTCCAGATGTCTGTATAGATAGGTGGTTTTGACATCTACGCCTTCAATTTCCCAATCTTCCAAGGCTGCAAGGCTGAGGAGAAGGCGCGTACTTTCATACCGGACTACAGGAGAGAATAGCTCGTCGAAGTCTATTCCCTCTATCTGGGAGAAACCTTTTGCTACCAGTTGAGCACGGTATTGTCCGTCCAACTTAGGCGTGTAGACCCAGCAGTTTTTGATCGCTCGTCTCCCCTTGGGCAAATCAACTAGCTTGTATACTTGTCGATCATTTAGCGCTTTTATTTCATCATTCTCAGCGCTTTCCCATTTTGCGCACTCCTGAGCAGGTAAATGCTTTAGATCGCGATGCTGTTTTGGAATCCCGGGCTTCTCAATCACTTCTGCTGACTTCGCACAAAGAAAGTCAATCAAATCTTGCCCCCCTTCTTCCACTAGTCTAGCGATCAGGGCGTCTTCGTCCATGGGTTCTTCGGCATTAGCCGGTTCCTCATCTGGGAAGAGAGGTAAGAACCCTTGCTCAACATGCTGCCTGTACATATGAGTGCGTCTTTCCGTGATTTGTTCTGGTGCAAGGTTTTGAGCAGGTGGACGTGCACCATGCCATTGGAAAGCATGGTGGCGCATGAGTTGCTCTTGTGGAGGAACCCATTTACCTTCGCGTCCGTAGTTGCGGATGATGTGGGACGGGATTCTCCTTTTGCCGTACATGTTGCCAGGATGCAATGGTGGTTGCGAAACACGCGAAGATCTGCGTGGTTCCTGGGGCCGAGGTTCTGGCACACGATCTGGAACTTGCCGGTCGTTCAACGGGGGCTGAGGAGCAAGAGGGGGATCTCTTGATGGAGATCTCTGAGGTGATCCCGGCACAGGCGGAGTGGGTTCGCGCGCCGGAGGCGGAGGAGCATTAGGATGTGCTGGAGGCTGAGGCACAGGCGGAATGGGAATGTTCAACGGCACTGCACCAGTAGTGGGGAATTCTGGTGGTGGGGGAGGGTCGTTTTTGGAACTATTTCCGTCATCATTGCATAATGATGGAGGAAGACGTGGAATGCTGCCACGCTCTATCGCCTCTTTACAGCGGGTCGCATCTACTGGCTTCTTAGGGAACCAATCCTCGTCGAATATGGCAGTGGGTGATTCAAAGATCACATTACCCTCTGTGTGTCGCATGAATTTATAATTAGCGTTTCCACTATAACCAATGAAAAGCATCGGTTCCAAGTGCGGGCTAAGTTTGGATTTACGCTTCTTGGGTGGAATAAACACAAAGGCACCACAGCCAAATACTTTTAGTTGCTGCAGATCCGGCTTAATGCCGGTCCTGACTTCCTGGGGTGTCTGCCAATTTAATTGGCGCATTGGTGTGCGGTTATAGAGGTATACCGCGGTTTGAACAGTGAATTCCCAGTAAGATTCCGGGAAGTTTGCGTGTAATCGCATTGCTTCGCTCTTTTCACGTATAGTGCGGTTAAACTGCTCCGCATGACCGTTCTGCTGATGAATATGGGGAGCAGACGTCGTATGTTCGATACCTTGTTGTGAGAGAAATTGTTAAAGCTAGCGCATAGAGGGGACGATGTGTTGAATTACGACGCCCGCAGTAGCGTATTGAAGGTTCTAGTGTGGACCGGGGATAACGACGTTGTATAAGGTGCAACACGACAAGGGAATCACCCTTGTCGCATCCAAACTATATAAGAAAACATACATGCGCACAGACCAACTATATGTTAGAAGTTAATCCGCGCGG
>QFDT01000055.1:0-12404 GCA_003315915.1 Macrolepiota dolichaula | reverse complement strand
TTTTTTTTTAAATCCAAGTTTATTGCACTAGACTAGCTAAGTACAAACGGGCGCGCGATAGCAGTCCCAAGAGCTGAAACTGAAACTAAGTCCGAAACACAATAGAAAGATGACAAACTACTGTGGAGCCAAGTTGAGCGAAGTGAGATGAGGCGGAATGTGATACAAACACAAAGTAAGTACCGAAGATGAAGAGTAGAAGTGGCATCGACCGCAAGAATAAAGCGGCCGATGATGAACAGAAAAGAGAGCAGGAAAGAGAAGAGGGTCCTGGAGTGGGGTGGGGGCAGAATGAGGTTTTGCTAATCCCCAATAATGTCCAACACAAGAAAAAGAGGAGAGTTTGAAAAACTAACCGTGTATCATCATACAACGCCCATTAATGCACATCCAGTATTTGGTTTGGTTGTGGTTGCTGCCACCGCCGCATAGCTTGGTTGCGAACAATAAGTGCCCATTCCCCATTGGAGTCATCAGGCGGAAAAGCAAATGCAAGAGGATTATCCTTCAGGAAGTTGATCAGCCAATAGAGGTTGTTGTAGCGCTCGCCCATAGACCACGGTCGCTCAAAGCGCCTGCAGTCATTGATGATATGTTCACATGTCTCAAGTGGGTGACCACAGGGGCACGCAGTTGGGGCATCAGGGAAGAAGCGTGCGTGGTACGAGCTGATAGGCATGTGGTTGGTAATGCAGCACATGAGTTGAGCGGCTAGAGAGGGCGTCATATCCTGAGTGAGCCAGGAGCCGCTGTTTGTGTAAGTTGGGAGGATAAAGTTCTCGCTAGATCCACGGAGATAGAGGAAGTTGTGGCCCAGGTAGTCCTGGTCTTCCATCAGATGACTGCATTGCCACAGCCATTGGCACCGGTCGGTCCAGGCTTTTTGGACAAAGCCTAGAGATTTGCGCACCATGTTGGGGACACAAGGCATGCGGAGTGATTTGGCCAGTTTATGAGTGTGGTGATGGATCGACCACTTTTCAGACGAAGGAATATGCCAGAATGTGATGCGGTGGGATGGGGAGAGGGAGAGCCAGCAGGTGACGGGTTCAGTGACGGCAATGGAATTGGGATGTGCACTGTGGGCGCTATAATCAAATAGATGTTTAGCACACAAAAGGGAATCAGTAAAGAAGAGGAGGTCAGTAATGCTACGTGGGTCCAGAGACAAGCACGCAGAATTAAAGGAAAAGGAAATAGCAGACAGGAGACCAAGACGGAGGGCATACGATTCTGAGTCAGAAGAGAGTACATTACCCACAGGGACAACATGAGATTTAAGAGGAGAGGAAATTGAATCATCGAATAAAATGAAAGAAGAAGTGGAAGAAAGGGCTTTTGCCTTTAAAGGGTAGGTGGAATTTGGGCAGGAGCCATCTGTAGCAACTAAGAGAGAAGAAGAAAAAGAAAGCGCAAGATCCTGAGCCTCACTAGCCTCAATAAGGTGTCGGCGGACAGCGTCAGTATCATTGTCTGTGTTGTGCGGGCAAGAGTGAAAAGAGATTTGAGGACTATACCTATCTAGTATGCATGTACCAGGTTGGGCACATGGGTGGAGTCAGTGAAAGGTGTTGGTGACTAGGATGGATTCTTGAAGGAAGTCAATGGCTGGGGATTTGATGCCAATGGTGTTGGGGTCATCGTCTCTTGTTAAGAGTTTGAGAGGGTGATTGGAGGGAAGGGTTCGAAAGCAGATAGCACATCTTTTAGCGAGTTTGTGAATGTGGTATTGAAAAGGGATGAGGCCTGCGATTGACTCAGCGCCACCTCAGGGGGTTGTGCGGAAAGCACCTGTTATCCATATTGACGCTGACCGTTGAGTTTTGTTAAGGGTTTGAATGAGCGCCTTGTTATGGGTGCCAGTGAAGTACCAAAGCTTGAGGCCATATGTAGCCACGGGGACCACACATGACCTGTATAAAATGCGTTTTTGTATAGGGTTAAGGCCTCGTACCGAGTTGCCAAGCAGGCGTAAACACTTGACAGTGGAAAGTGATTTGGTTGCGTAATAATGTATGTGCTCTTTGAATGTCAGTCCTTGATCAAAGTAGAAGCCGAGGTACTGGATAAAGCACTTGGGCGTGAGCATTAAAGAGGAGCCGTCCACGTGTCTAAGCATTACGTCTGGGTTTGGTTTGGCCCAAGGGCAGTTGGAAAAATGAAAGACCTTGCTTTTGTCATGTTCAAGTGCGAGGCCCATGGAGGTAATGAAGGCGGAGCAGGAGGAGTAGACCTGTGAAATGAGAGCTGCGTTAGTGTAGAAGCTTTTGGATTGTACAATGATGAGTCCATCATCAACAAAGGAGAGAATTTTACATTGAGGGTCGGAGGCAAAACGGTACATAAATGGAGAAAGGAAAAGGGAAGTAAGGATAGGGGAAAGAGCTGATCCTTGTCCTACACCTACTGAAGCTGGGAATTTAGGAGAGGAAAACTGGTTCCAGGAATAAGAAGTGAAACAATTTTAGAGATAGTTTGTGAAAAAGGAAACTAAACAAGAGGGGAAGCCGTGTCTGTTCAGAATGTGAGTGAGAAGAGAGTGGTTGATAGATGGGAAGAATTGAGCAACGTCGAATGCGAGGATGCTTGTTTTAAGTTTTTGTTTCCAGCCTTTGCGAACTGTATGTGTTAGGTATACACTGGCGTCTTCTGTTGAGCGTTGGATAATGCCGCCAAATTGTAGAGGGTGGACCAGGTTGAGTTGGGCCGATTCAAACTGCATGCGAGTGGAAATGACCTTTTCAATACTCTGAGCAGCTTTGCAGTGTCTTGAAAGCCTGAATGCTTGTGAGGTATCTCCTCACTAGCCAGCCCTTCCGGCATGTGTCTTGGTTTGATTTTGAGGGGTTTGTTAGTGTGGCTGTGCACTGACTAATTGCTAGGCTTGGACTATAGCTAGAGTACTATATTGCAAACCAGTCTTAATGAGTTGTTTCTAAATGGACTGACATTGCTAGCCGTTTTTGGGTGAATAGGGTTGCATTGCTAGACCTTAGAGCCCATTCACCTTAGTGATCTGTTGATCTACTGATCCAGGGCACTATAGAGAGTTATAGCAAGACACTTGAACATGCTAGCAAGTGTTATATTCCCTTGGGGCTATTGTGTAATATAATATCCATCCATTTCTATCATTACCCTGCTTGTCATGGACCTGTCACCCCTCTGCTATTTCTCTTCCTGCAATTACTCCACTGTTTACTCAGCCACAATGTCATACTTACTCAGCCGCCATTATAGACTCCCCAGTAGGAATACCCCAGTAGTATATATACACCTAGATACTCTGCTGTATTCCTTACACTTTACCAATGTTACGACCTTCCTAAGTGATCAACTCAGGTTGCAACAAGTGATGAAGACTTGAGGGTGATGAGAGAGTAGAGAAGGGGAATCAACAAGTTGGTAAAGCGTAAGGAATACAACAGAGTATCTAGGTGTATATATACTACTGGGGTATTCCTACTGGAGAGTCTATAGTGGTGGCTGAGTAAGTGTGACGTCGTAGCTGAGTAAACAGTGGAGTAATCGCAGAATGAGAAGAAGCGGAAGAGAGACAGGTCCTTGACAAGCAGGGCGATGATAGGAATGGATGGATATTATAGTACACGATAGCCCCAAGGGAATATAACATTACCCCCTTTTTATTCTCTGTGACCACACAGTTACCCTACAATGAATCGTTAATGTGCTAGTTAGGTAGTAGAAGTGAAATTAATATAAAATCACTATAAGTTGCAATGGGTCACTAAGTTCACCACTACTGACTGCTAGTGCTCGCAAACGAGTTTCAAAGGGGAGATAATCAAATAGATAGATAGGGGGTGGGGATTGGTGGTAGCTAGCGAGATGTCTCACTAGTAGTTTTGGTAGCTAGCGAGCGGGTGCTCACTAACGGGATGGTCGCTAGACGACGACGGACAAGGTTGTTTAATTAAAATATAACTTCGAATCCTAAATGACGGCTACGTCACTACAGATACCAAGATAAAGGATTCGCGAGGATAGTTAACAGGCCAGTAGCTAGCTGCACTGTGGTTATACCCTCCCGATCTAGTGAACGTACCGACTTGTACCCTCTTGATACAAGATGCGATGTGAACGCTAGTGACCGTTCGTCGATCAACTCGCTATATCCAATCTATAGGAATTCTTGTTAATCTAATCTCACTTCCTTAGTCTGAGGTCTCTATTGACCGAAGCTAAATCTTAATTCACACTAGACAAGTCACTTAATAAATCACTTATATATGATCTATCACTAGACGAGCTGGTCAAGATTGCTTGCCCAACACGCTCGCTAGCGAGGGGTATTTATACATCGCGAGACTAACTAGATTACATATGACAAAACAGTAAAATATTGGATTATCGGACGGTCGGACCTCCGCTAGCTACCCTATAACCTGGGTTGAGGGTTCGCTAGGCCAATCGGAGGCCTATCTAGTTATCTCTGATGTGTGTCCGTATGGACAGTGCTCTCGCAAGCTATGGTGCCTAGCTACTTCCGTCGGTAGCTAGGGTCGGTAGCATATGACGTCAGGCCGCTAGGTAATATCTTTATTCCAACGTGTGGCTAGCAGCTATCGAGCGATCGATAACTAGCTGGCGCCTGGCTATTGGTTCTCGGGACGGCTTGTAGTGCCTTGCGAGCCCGATTGCTCGCGAGGTATCTCCTTCGCTATCTGGCCCTTCTGACGCCTGTCTCGGTTCGATTCTGGGGGGGGCTAACTAGCGCGGCTGTGCGCTGACTAATCGCTAGGCTTGAGCCGTAGCTAGAATGCTATATCGCGAACTGGTCTTTGAGGAGTTGTATTATTTTAAATAGACTGACGTCACTAACCATTTTGGGTGACTAGGGTTGCGTCGCTAGACCTCAGGGCCCATTCGCCTTAGTGATCCGTTGATCTACTGATCCGGGGCGCTATAGATAGTTGTAGCGAGGCCCTTTGAACGAGCTAGCGAGGCTCCGCTCGCTAGATGGACTTGTAGCTAAGGGTATGTTTGTCCAAAGCTAATAGTATTACTCCTCAATACCGTACACTTTTCCAGTAAAGGGTACTAATGACCGGTCTCTCTAGCGAGGTTCATAGCTAGGTACTATATCACTCCTAGCGAGGGTTCTTTGAGGTTACTAACGGCCTAACTAGTGATATTCCTAGCTCCTGTAATGGATTCACGATTGAAATCGTTTTGGCCGTAACATCGTGTGAGGTCTTTCTTGGTGGGTCCTGCATAGAACTTGTCATCGATGGTGCTGTGTGCGATGAATAGTTTGGCGTGGTCTGGACCTCCTGCAAACATGGTGATTTTGATGCCTTTCATAGTGCCCCAGGTATTGGGTTTGTCGATGAGGAGGGTGGCAAGGATGTGGTCGACATATTGTTTGTCGAGTTCTCCGTTATCAAGTAGTGTGGTAAACGTACTGGGGAACTCCCATTCCCTGACTTCCTTGGGTCCTACTCGCTCTGGTGCCGTCAGAAAGGAGAGCATGTTCTCGACTTCCATGGCAATGGCGGGGATTTGTCGGATTTCTTCCTCACCCTCTCTTGCTTCTTTCTCTTCTCTGTCCGTTTTGCCTGTCCTCCTGGCTTTCCTACTTTCAAGCGGATATGGGTCTGTGCCCATGAGGAGTTGTGCTAACTTGACGGCTCCTTCCTCTTTGTCGTTTCCGTCATAGTGTACGAGGACCAGTACCTCAGATAATATGGAGCATAGGGATAGCAATTTCCCTCCAATGTCGGCATTGATGAAGTCTTCTAGGTCAACCTGTATGTCCTCCACATGGTCAATGGCTTGGTTGTGTCTTCTCTGTCCTCGGGTGGCTGCTTGGATTTGTGGTGAGATTGCGGTTAAGACCAATTGTGCGTCCTTCATTGCTGATTTGGCTGCTGTTACTGCTTTCTGAATGTTGGAGATGTCGTTGACACATCCTAGCATCTTGTCGATGGATACTCCTTTCCTGTGTTCGGTAATCATCTGTGTAATGGACGACGTGACTTCGTCCATGGTGACGTCTCGGGTGATGGAGTTGTGGGCTTGGGGTTCCTCAGTGTTGAGGAGGGAGGCAACAGATTGGCGGTTTTTGGTAGAAGACATGGTTCGAAGGTTGCAGTTGATGATGTGTTTTGGTGATTTCTGCCCCCCTTTTATAGATTTTCCTTGCTCCACAAGGGACTTCCTGTATGTTTCCAGTGCTTCTTGTGCATTTCCTAATGAGGATGCGGGTATCCATAAGTCATGTTCATCTCCATATCCCTTCCAGTGCACTAGGTATTGCATTCCTCTGCCCCTTCTGCGTTCTCCTCGGATTTCCTCTACTTCGTATTCCTCCTCTTCTCCGACTAGTACTGGTGGCGGTGGTGTTGGCATTTCTTGCCCCATGTAGTTTGGTGTCCGGTGTGGCGTTAGCAGTGATTCGTTAAACATGTTGTGTATGATCCAGTCTTCTGGCAGCTTTAGACGGTAGGCTGATACTCCTATCTGCTCGGTGATTTGGAATGGTCCGTATCGTCGGTTGTTCAGCTTCTCCATGGGTCTGTTGGTCTTGATGTTTGTCCCTTTGAGCCATACCCATTGTCCTATTGATAGTTCACGTTGCTTTCCTTGTCTTCTATCATGGTTCCGTTTTGTTTCATCTCCTTTTGCTGTTAGATGCTCCAATACTTCCTGTCTGATCACACTCAGGTTTCAGACGAATTTGTCTACCACGGGTGTTTCTGGGTCTGCGGTCAAGTTCCCTTTCCAGGGGTGTCTTCCATAATTGATGTAGAATGGAGAGTGCCCTGTGGCGCTGTGTTGTTTGTCGTTGTACTGGAATTCTGCTGTTGCTAGCCAGTCGGCCCAGTCGTTTTGTCGGTAGTTCACATAGTGTCATAGGAATGCTTCCACTTCTTGGTTGATGTGTTCTGTCTGTCCATCCGTCTGGGGGTGGTATGCTGTGGATAGTCTTCTGTCAATTCCTAGGGCCTTGCATAGGTTCTCCATAAATTTTGCTGCAAACTGTGGTCCTCTATCGCTGATGATCACTCTCGGGACGCCGTGTAGCTTCCAGATGTGGTCCCTGTATATTTCTGCTAAACCCTTTGAACTTAGGGTTGTTGTGGTTGCGATAAGTTGGATCATCTTGGAGAACCTGTCGACTACTACCAAGATTGTGTCTGCTCCTTTGGACATTGGTAGTGGTCCGATCATATCGACCATGATTTTGGTCCATGGTCCTTCTGCCGGGGGTATGGGGTGTAGCGGGGTTGTCTTCTTGTGGCGTAGTACCTTGTTTCTTTGGCAGCTGTCGCATCCTTCTACAAATCTCTGTACGTCTCTTTTCATTGTGTTCCAGTAATACGACCTCTTGAGAAGGTCCAGCATCCTCTTTTGTCCTGGGTGTCCAACGTCGGGTGGGTTGTGATGTTCTGTGAGGATCTTTTCTCGAAGCTTTGCATCTGTGGGTATGCATATGCGATCATCCCAGTAGGTTATTCCGTCTGTGGTAACCGTGCACCTTGGTTCTTCTTTTAGCCATTTGTATACCTGTCTGTCAAGTCGTCCGTTCCTTATCTCCATGTTCCATTCCTCTTTTGGGGTAATCTGGTAGTTCTCGGTTCGGAATATTCGTATGGGCAGTGTCAGATGCTTGTTTCTGGTTCTTCTGATGAATAGGGACTCCTTTAGTATGGTAACCTTTGGCTCGGGTTCTTCGTCTCCTTGTGTCCTCCTGGATAGAATGTCTGCCTTGGTGTTTGTCTTCCCCAGGATGTGTCTGAGCATGAAGTTGTAGTCTTGCAATCTGAGGTACCATCGGGCTTGTCGTCCATTGAGTTTTTGTGGTTCCTTGTAGTACTTCAGGTTTTCGTGGTCCGTCCAGATCTCGAATGGTTCCTTGGCCTCCAATAGGTATTGTTTCCATCGTTTGAGGCCTTCCATGATGGCGAGTAGTTCCTTGTCATAGATTTCATAGTTCTTTTCTGCTGGATTCATGGTTCTCGACATGAATGCTATTGGGTGCCACTTGTCGTGTTGAAGTTGAGAAAGTACTCCTCCTATTGCGTAGTGTTAGGATTTCGCCAGAGCTCTTGTCCAGCAGTGCACATTAATCCCGTACTGGACGTTACGAGGCTAGCTAGATCTTCCAACAGATCCAATGCTTCTGGTCCTCTTCACTAGGACCTTGCTGTGGTCGGATGAGACAGCAGATGAGGGATGGCAAGAGTGACAAGTCTATCTGCCTTGAAGTCACAGCCGAGACGATGTCAAGTACCTTAGACAACGTCGAGAGAAGAAGGGAGAACACCAGGTGGTTCTTGCCTTGTTAGGGCTTGAAGAACCACCTTCCTTTTCCAGTAACCGCCATCATCTACCTCGAAAGCGGTTTACAAGACACATATATTGTGAATTCTAGTACGATATGAAGGCTGAAAACACTCAAAAGAGCGTTGGCCATAGTTTGAGGAGGATCAGTAGTTCTCTTGGGATTTCTAGTAGGCGGAAGGGATCTCAAGAATCTTTACAAGAAGAAATCGCTGAACAAATCGGTTTGGATTCTTCAAATACATTGCAACCTACTTACAACCTACCCAATACTGGGTCGGCTGTTCACCTTCCAAGGGCCGCTTCCGAGGGACCCTTCAAACCCGCTTCCCCGACGCCATCTGTAGGGTCTAAAAGAGGACGTGACCCCGCATCACCCACTCAGTCCATTACGCGGAAAGCTTCGCGCATTGAACTACAAGACGACGACGACAACAACTCTCCTAATGGATCTATTCATTCGGATGATTCTAATCATACAGAGCGAAGCATCGCCAAACCCAACGTCGACTCGAATGTTATGAGTCAACAAATCTTCTCCCCACAACTCCTCACGCCCGCACAACAATACGCGGCACATCACCAGGCTCAACCTATCCCCACTCCCGTTGCTTCTTGGGCTGACCAAGTCGCAAATGCTTTCCCTATCCCAAGTCCCGCTACGGGTACGCCGCGCGTTGAGCAGGAGGCTGGCGCGTGTTGTGACGACCCTAGTGGTGACCCTAACCCTAACTTAAGGTCAACCCCTCCCCACATCGAAAAACTACTTGCAGAAAGTATGCAGTGGTTCGCTGACAGAAAAAATGTACGAGTTGGAGATGTCGACTCGATGTCATTCGTCATTGGGATCCTGACACAATGGTTCCAATATACTGTCGACGAGAGGCTGGACCTCAATAAATTGTCCCTGGGAGATCGACTCCTGGATCTATTCAAAGTCGTTTGCGAGGAGAAAATAGGAGACCTTCCTGTTCGTGGGAGCTGAACCATAGGCGCCTTCAACCTAAGGGCCAGAGTTTTGAAACTTTGGTCCGACAAATACAACATCAACGCGGCCATCCAAAAACAATGGGGACCGAACAGTTCGTTGGATGTCGACTCACCTCCTCCAACCAAGAGCAACCATATCCCAGTTACTATACAACCTGCGAGTGATGCAACACCGAACCCGTTCTCGCAATCGACCCCTTCAACGAATGTTTCGTTCGATCCAACCCCGTACCGTACTCCCTCATATGATTCGGAGGAGGAGGCGAGGAAGTTTGAAGCAGCTGTGAACGCTGCGCATAAAGGACAATGTGCAGGGGACTCACCAGGGTTCCCCATCATCGTTCCTTCATCATCGCCGGTCCAAACACCGACACCACGCCCCAGGGAGAAAGGGAAGGGCAGGAACCCGAACCCTACTCCCCAACATTCCTTAACCCCTCCAGCAAAAGATCCCACGGCGATGGAGGTAGTTGATGAAGCAGCTGAAGCTCAGTTGGAGAGAGACATGGCTACAGCTATGAGGAAGAGCAGAGACGAAGCAAATGGAGTCCCGGAGAGAGTAGGAGAGACTTCAATTGAAGGAAAGGTGACGGGCGGCAGGCTGACGGGTGGCAGGGCGACGGGCGGCAGTGGTGAAGGAGTGGGTGAAGTTGATGGTGGATGGAAAGTGGTAGCGACGCGTGGCAAAAGAGCGCCACGTCATCAAGCGCCAGAGAACCGAAGAGGAAACTCCGATCAAAACGGGCCTAAAAACCCGAAACAACCTCAACCTAACGAGAAGAAGGTCTCCTTCGACCGTTCGGCCGCCCCTTCCCCTCCTTCCAGCGGGCCTGGAAGGACCTACGCGCAAGCGACGAAAGTGGAACCGACCCCTAATGTCCCCCGCCACGTGATGGAAAAATACGCCAATCTTCGAGTTATGTTTCCGGACAAGACTCGAGACGAATTATATGCCATGCTGAGAGCTGGCGGATACGACTTGGGACTCGACGTACCCGAACCCCCTACCCCCCCTAAACCCGCACCTACACTGAAAGGCAAAACCATTCCAGGCCCGCCTTTTACGAACCAACAACAGAGACAGAACAGGAGTACGTCTCGTTCCCCCTCCGTTCCTGCGGTTACCCAAGGTCCGTCTCGCAAGAACATCCTAATCCCCTTCACCTCCCTATTGCGTAATGAGATGGTTCCGTTCAACCCCAAGATTGTGGATTCAATCAATAGGGGACTAACTCACCATCGATCCCAACTACGGGTCGATTCTATGAAGAAGACGTTGAAGACGTTGTGGTTGAACACAAACGGTGTTGCAACGGAGGAGGATCTGCACATTGTTAGAGTATGGATGAGGAAGGAGTTGCCGGAGATTACGGATGAGGTCTATGAGGACTTGGTACCTCAATTACCTCAGTCCAAATCGTTCATCAGGTTAGAGAACCTGCCATACCTGGGGGAAAATGGTATGCCCAACACCTCCGCTGACATCGCAAACGTCCTATATAGGTCGCCGATCGCCCCCTATCTTGACGGACTCACTGGGACACCACGGTTCGCCAGGATCTCACCTCATTCTTCCCTCGCCGTGCTATATATGGATTTCTGGGACTCTCAAGGGGGTGCCAGAGCGCGACTCCTCATTAATCGTACCATCAACTTCCAAGGTCGTACGTGTACGTTCCGTGCAGCGAACCAACATACTGCTGTACCTTTCTGTCAAAAGTGTTCGACCTGGGGACACACAACATTTGCATGCCGCCGTCGCAACCCCCGATGTGCCATTTGCGGAGGACCCCACGAGAAAAAATTCCACCGACAACTCGCTTGGTGCTGCAGAGCTAAAACTGTAGGACCTGAAGAAACCTGGCGCCCAGCCACTCCTGCAAGCCAACCCTGTCCGCATGTCAATCAATTCCGATGCCTAAACTGCAATTCAGATCAGCACCACACCGATAGCGAGAAGTGTTCCTTCTTCCGCAACCGATACAATCATAACTGGCACAAACGTAAAGCTGATGACCTCCGAGCCGAACGCGAACGACTCAACTTCAATACGGAACACGTTTATGCGTAAAAACGCCCATACTAAAACAAAGTCTGATCGCCGATCCCCGAAAGGGAGTAGCGAGGACTCTAAACCGATTAAGGACTGGATTTTATCTTCTCTTCAATTCCATTTTCAGAATGTTGCCAAGTCGTGGTCTCTGACGGAGACACTTTTAAATTCTCCTGATCTCGCTCATATCCATGTGCTGTGTTTACAAGAACCTCCTTTCAGAATCATTCGCAATGTGCCATCTACAGACCTTCCTGACGGGAAGGAGATGCACGGATTTCCTATTCATAAAGATTGGATCCCTATCCACTCTGGCATTCCAAACCCACGTACACTCACTTATGTGAGGACTTCCCTCTCTTCTCTTCTACCAAAGATTCATCCGGATATTATTTCTTCTTCTGATTTCCAACTTATTTCTCTCTCACCACCGAATCGTACATATTTCCTCAACTGCTACTTTGACGCTAACGGCGCCTCCCAAACTCTGTTTAACGCTCATCTTGAGCGTCTAACAAAACTTAATATTATAGCTGCTGGCGGCGATTTCAACCTTCGGTCGCCTGAATGGGACCCGAACCAAACTTTCCACAATTCACGCGCTGATGAACTCATTGACGCTATGTCCTCTCTAGCATTGACCAGATCCCCGCCTGTCAACCCAGGTCCCACCCATTTTCCATTCAATCGCTCCAAGAAACCTACCATCATCGACCTCGTCTTCGTGCAATTCCACAATAACACGATAACGAACCACACAATCGCAAATGACTTTCGCATCTCTTCCAATAATGTGCTAGTTAGGTAGTAGAAGTGAAATCAATATAAAATCACTATAAGTCGCAATGGGTCACTAAGTTCACCACTACTAACTGCTAGTGCTCGTGAACGAGTTTCGAAGGGGAGATAATCAAATAGATAGATAGGGAGGGTGGGAGTAGCTAGTGAGATGTCTCACTAGTAGTTTCGGTAACTAGCGAGTGGGAGCTCACTAACAGGGTGGTCGCTAGATGACGACGGACAAGGTTGTTTAATTGAAATATAACTTCGAATC
>QFDT01000054.1:0-25408 GCA_003315915.1 Macrolepiota dolichaula | reverse complement strand
TAGCTAGTGAGATGTCTCACTAGTAGTTTCGGTAGCTAGCGAGATGGGGGCTCACTAACGGAGTGGTCGCTAGACGATGACGGACAAGGTTGCTTAATTGAAATATAACTTTGAATCCTAAATGACGGCTATGTCACTACAGATACCAAGATAAAGGATTCGCGAGGATAGTTAACAGGCCAGTAGCTAGCTGCACTGTGGTAGTACCCTCCCGATCTAGTGAATGTACCGACTTGTACCCTCTTGATACAAGGTGCGATGAGAACGCTAGTGACCGTTCGTTGATCAACTCGCTATATCCAATCTATAGGAATTCTCATTAATCTAATCTCACTTCCTTAATCTGAGGTCTCTATTGACTGAAGCTAGATCTTAATTCACACTAGACAAGTCACTTAATAAATCACTTATATATGATCTATCACTAGACGAGCTGGCAAGATTGCTTGCTCAACACGCTTGCTAGTGAGGGGTATTTATACATCGCGAGGCTAACTAGATTACATATGACAAAACAGTAAAATATCGGATTATCGGGCGGTCGGACTTCCGCTAGCTACCCTATAACCTGGGTTGAGGGTTTGCTAGCCCAATTGGAAGTCTATCTAGTTATCCCTGATGGGTGTCCATGTGGACGGTGCTCTCATGAGCTATGGTACCTAGCTACATCTGTCAGTAGCTAGGGTCGGTAGTATATGACGTCAGGCTGTCATGTGTGCCTAATTATCATCTTTATTCCAATGTGTGGTCGACTGCTATCAAGCGATCGATAGCTAGCTGGCACCTTGCTATTGGCACTTGGGGCGGCTTTGCAGTGCCTCGCGAGCCCGATTGCTCGCGAGGTATTCTCCTCGCTAGCCGGTCCTTCCAACGCATGTCTCGGTTTGATTCTGGAGGGGGCTAACTAGCGCGGCTGCGCGCTGACTAATCGCTGAGTTTGAGCCGTAGCTAGGGTGCTATATTGTGAACCGGTCTTGAAGAGTTGTTTTATTCTAAATGGACTGACGTCACTAGCCATTTCGGGTGAATAGGGTCGCGTCGCTAGACCTCAGGGCCCATTCGCCTTAGTGATCCGTTGATCTACTGATCCGGGGCGCTATTGATAGTCGTAGCAAGACACTTTGAACGTGCTAGCGAGGCTCCGCTCGCTAGATGGACCTGTAGCTAAGGGTATGTTCGTCCAAAGCTAATAGTATTACTCCTCGATACCATACACTTTTCCGGTAAAGGGTACTAATGACCGGTCTCTCTAGTGAGGTTCATAGCTAGGTACTATATCACTCCTAGCGAGGGCTCCTTGATGTTACTAGCGTTCTAACTAGTGATATTCCTAGTTCCTGCAATGGATTCACGATCGAAATCGTTTCGGCCGTAACAATGGGCATCACAATGCCCTCAATTCTTAGAGGCCTTGGGATTTGCATCAGTCCCATGACCGGCAGCATCGTCGTCAATGATGAGCTCCGAGGTCTCCTCGATGCCAGTGATGAAGAAGTCTACCCGATCGGCACAGTGCCGAATTATCTCTATGACTGGTGGAAGCACCCAGACCCCCCTCAAGACTCCGACCTCATTTCCCTGGTCCAAATACCAGAGTGCTTGGAGCTGCATTGCGAGGAGCTGAGCCAGCTCGAATTCAAGCCAAATCCAGTCCCCCCTCCAAAAAAGATTTTGCCAGACCATGTGCCCAGCTCATGTCGCCGGTGCCGGTTGTACCGGGGTGCCGCAATGGATGCACTCCGGCACCTCCAATCCCTCCAGATCATGGTCCGTGACATGGAGGATAAGCAACAGACAGAGTTCCAGCTCGGCATGCGTCGTGCCGCTGGATTTTATGAAATCAGGATGGCTGCTCTCGCCAAGGCCACATCCCATCCGGAGGAGGCATACGATGCCCGACCAGACCCTGGACCTTCGCAGCCCCAATCGGTTCTGGCCCCTGCTCCCTCGCCGACCAGCCCCGTGGCCTCAACCAGCTCGGCTCGACCTCGCTGGAACAAACCTCGCCAATCACTCAGACAGCTTCCCAGAAATGAACTCATCAACTGGGTCCATGAGAATGCGGTTGCTGAGCGTGACCGGGTGACTCCTCACCCATCCTTGAAATGGACATGGGGTACCGACCTCACCGAGGCCGACATTACTGAGATGCACCAGGGGTGGGATTGGGCACAGAACCGGCCGGTCAGGCCCTATAATGAGAATGTCATACCCCCTGGTTGGCACACTGGTGAATGGTCCACCAACCCATCACTCCCCTCCCACGCCTCCCACCACCACTATTCAGCCATTGGGGAGCCGACTACTCCTGAGCAGGACTTGACCGGCTCTGAAGAGCCTGAGCATTTCCAGCAGCAACCTCTTGCCCCCTACCACAAGGATCACGCTGAGTGGTTCCCACCCTCACCTCAATTTCCGGCCGCCCAGAGTCCCACTCCTCCAGAGACCGGGCGGCCCTCTCATATGGTGGCTGCTGATATCTATGACCTCCTGGATGATGATGATGATATGTCTGAGGCATCAGTTGCCAAGGAAACAGGTATGTTGTATCTGCAACTACAACTAGCTTTTTACTAACTACTCTGACAGGTGTTGAGAGTGCCGGGATGTCTGCTGTGGACATCTTTGCGCTCTTGGATTCAGAGGACAAGGATATGCCGGCCGGCCCTAGCCAACCACCTGTCACACCGGCCCCAGCACAAGGCTGTTATATTCCCTTGGGGCTATCGTGTACATTAATATCCATCCATTCCTATCATCGCCCCGCTTGTCAAGGACCTATATCTCCGCTACTTCTCAGTCTGCGATTACTCCACTGTTTACTCAGCTACGACGTCACACTTACTCAGCCGCCACTATAGACTCTCCGATAGGGATATCCCAGTAGTATATATACACCTAGATACTCTGCTGTATTCCTTACGCTTTACCAACTCGTTGATTCCCCTTCTCTTCTCTCTCATCACCCTCAAGTCTTCATCACTTGTTGCAACCTGAGTTGATCACTTAGGAAGGTCGTAACATTTGGTAAAGCGTCTACAACTCACCTTGCAGAAGAAGGCCATTGTGTATGAGCCTTAGTGGACCTGCTTCTAGAGACAGGACCATAGAACCAACACCAACACTAGCAGAGGAGACCACCTCTGAAGAAGAGACCTCATCGGAAGAAGAAACCACCAAGGAAGAATTCTCAGACGAAGAATTACTGGGCAACGATAACGCCGATGAACCACCAGACACAGAGAGCAACGACGCAGAAAGCGAAGACACAGACAGCGAAGAAATGTCCGAACAAGAAATAGCACCAGCAGCACCCGCAGTAGGCCACGGAAAATCGCTCGTACCGGAGCCAGGGTTCTTTGATGGAACCAGGAATAAATTCGAAGATTGGTGGAGAGCCACCCTGCTATTTTTGAAATTCAACAGAATTGAAGGGGCCGACGACAAGGCCACAGCAGTACTAGCACGCCTCAGAGGAGGGACAGCAGGACAATTTGCCTCAATGAAACTAGCACAGTTGGGAGGCGAGGATGATACAGTCAATTGGGACGAATTTGTGAAAGAGATGGTATCCACATTCGGGGACCACATGGAACAACCAGAAGCGGAATGGAAAATCGAGACGTTCAAGCAGAGGAACAAGAACACCGCCGACTACCTTGTAGAGTTCAGGGTACTCAAGATCAAAGCCCACACAGACGACGCACACGCACTTTTCCTTCTCAAAAGAAATGTACGTCCGGACATAATCAAAACCATATTAGGATATCCGGCAGAAGGAATGCCCCATACCTACGACGAATGGGTCAAGGCAATATTATCGGTCGGGAAAGGATACGAATCAACTGAGTCTAGAGACAGACACACCACATCCGGCATCACATACGGAGGAATGGGTCAACCCATGGAGATTGGACGACAAGAATCCAGGGGACCCAAATGCTACAACTGCGGCATCAACGGACACATTGCAAAGGAGTGCAGGAAGCCGAAGAAGAAAAGAGGAGGATGTTTCAACTGCGGAAAAGAAGGACACATCGCCAGGAACTGCAGAGCACCAAAGAAATCCCAGAACAGGGGAATAGAGAACGACGAAGAAGACAGCGAACAGGGTTTTGTCGAAGGGTCCAATTGAGTGCGAAATCGAGACCCCATGTATCTAACTTTTCTTCTAAATCATACGTTATCCCACAAAGAAGAAAAGGAGCACGAGAACTTCTGATTAAACCAACGATAACGACCAAGACAGGAACAAAGAAGGTCGAAGCAATCATTGACTCGGGATGCACAGACACATGCATCGGCAGACGAACGGCAAAGGAGTTGCAACTAACCACGACACCACTAGAAAACCCGAGAATGGTGTACAATGCAGATGGAACAACCCAAAACCTGGTCACGGAGAAGGCCATATTCGAGATGGCAATTGGAAACCACACGGAACACATGGAGGCGCAAATATCGGACATACAATCAGCGGAACTATTCTTAGGCCATGATTGGATCATGGCACACAATCCAGAAATAGATTGGAAGGCTGGACGGATCAATTTCACCAGATGCCCGGAAAACTGCAGGATACAACACGGAAAATGGGAAACCCACAATCGAACGACAAAGACAGAAGAAGCCGAAGAAGACATCGAGAAGACCACCGATCCCACAAAAGCAGAAGACCTACCACATTACCTACGACGGTTCACCCACCTGTTCAACAAAAAGAACTTCGACAAACTACCGGTACCAAGCGAATGGGATCACGAAATCAACCTGACGGAAACGGCACCCAAAGATATGAACGCCAAAGTGTATCCCATGACGGTCAAGGAAAAGGAAGAACTCCGAGATTTTGTAAAGGAAAACCTCGCCTCAGGACGCATCAGACCATCCAAATCCCTGTACGCAGCGCCATGCTTTTTCATACCCAAGAAAGACGGCAGCAAGAGGTTATGTCAGGACTATAGGAAACTGAACCAACACACGATCAAGGACAAGACACCACTACCCCTGATAGAAGAGGTAATCGACAAACTGAGGGACGCAAAATATTTCAACAAGCTGGACATCATATGGGGATATAACAACGTCAGGATAAAGGAAGGACACGAGTGGAAAGCGGCATTCGTCACGAACGAGGGACTATTCGAACCAACAGTCATGTTCTTTGGAATGTGCAACTCTCCAGGAACATTTCAACGGATGATGAACTGCGTGTTCAGACAGCTGCTGCAGGAGGGTATTCTAATCAACTACATGGACGACTTCGTGATACCTGGAAAGACGAAGGAAGAACTGGCAGAACGCACTTGCAGGTTCCTGGAAATAGCCGAAAAACATAACCTGTACTTCAAAAGGACGAAATGCATGTTCGACGCAACGGAAATACCAATCCTGGGTGCCATCGTGGGAGATGGCAAAGTGAAAATGGAGGGGGAGAAAATAGAAGCAGTACGAAACTGGCCAACCCCAACAAACGTCAAAGGAGTAGAATCGTTCCTAGGATTCGCAAACTTTTACCGAAGATTCATCAAGGGATTCAGCGCAATCGCAGCACCGTTACACAAGGTCAAGGGCAACGTAGGATGGATGTGGGAGAAAGAACAACAACAGGCGTTCGAAGAACTCAAGAAAAGAATAACGGAAGAACCAGTACTGGCGCTACCACAGGACGAAGGGCAGTTTAGGATGGAAGTAGACGCATCGGGATACGCAATAGGAGGAGTACTCTCCCAACTTCAACATGACAAATGGCACCCAATAGCGTTCATGTCTAGAACCATGAACCCGGCAGAAAGAAACTACGAAATCTACGACAAGGAATTACTCGCCATCATGGAGGGCCTCAAGCGATGGAGACAGTACCTATTGGAAGCCAAGGAACCATTCAAGATCTGGACGGACCATGAGAACCTGAAGTACTACAAGGAACCGCAAAAGCTCAACGGACGACAAGCCCGATGGTACCTCAGATTGCAAGACTACGACTTCACGCTCCGACACATACCGGGTAAGACAAACACCAAGGCGGACATTCTATCCAGGAGGACACAAGGAGACGAAGAACCCGAACCAAAGGTTACCATACTAAAGGAGTCATTATTTGTCAGAAGAACAAGAAACGAGCATCTGACACTGCCCATACGAATATTCTGAACCGAGAACTACCGGATTACCCCAAAAGAAGAATGGAGCACGGAGATAAGGAAAGGACGACTTGACGGACAGGTATACAAATGGCTAAAAGAAGAACCAAAGCGCACGATTACCACAGATGGAATAACCTACCGGGATGATCGCATATGCATACCCACAGATGCGAAACTTCGAGAAAAAATCCTCGCAGAACACCACAACCCACCAGACGTCGGACACCCAGGACAAAAGAGAATGCTTGACCTCCTCAAGAGGTCATACTACTGGAACACAATGAAGGGAGACGTACAGAGATTCGTAGAAGGATGCGACAGCTGCCAAAGGAACAAGGTACTACGCCACAAGAAAACAACCCCGCTACACCCCATACCCCCAGCCGAAGGACCATGGACTGAAATCACGGTCGATATGATCGGACCACTACCAATGTCCAAAGGAGCGGACGCAATCCTGGTAGTAGTCGACAGGTTCTCCAAAATGATCCGGCTTATCGCAACCACAACGACCCTAAGCTCAAAGGGCTTAGCAGAAACATACAGGGACCACATCTGGAAACTACACGGCGTCCCGAAAGTGATCATCAGCAACAGGGGACCACAGTTCGCAGCAAAATTCATGGAAAATCTATGCAAGGCCCTCGGAATCGAGAGAAGACTATCCACAGCATACCATCCCCAGACGGACGGACAGACAGAACGCATCAACCAAGAAGTGGAAGCATTCCTACGACACTATGTGAACTACCAACAGAACAACTGGGCCGATTGGCTAGCGACTGCAGAATTCCAGTACAACGACAAGCAACACAGCGCCACCGGACACTCTCCATTCTACATCAATTATGGAAGACACCCCTGGAAAGGAAACCTGACCGCAGACCCAGAAACACCCGCGGTAGATGAATTCGTCCGAAGCCTGAGCGCGATCAGAAAGGAAGTATCGGAACACCTAACGGCAAAAGGAGACGAAACAAAATGGAACCATGATCGGAGACGAGGAAAACAGCGAGAACTATCAATAGGACAATGGGTATGGCTCGAAGGGACAAACATCAAGACCAACAGACCCTTGGAGAAGCTGAACAACCGACGATACGGACCATTCCAAATCACCGAGCAGATAGGAGTATCAGCCTACCGCCTAAAACTGCCAGAAGATTGGATCATACACAACGTGTTTAACAAATCACTACTAACACCACACCGATCACCGACCTACACGGGGCAAGAGACACCACCACCGCAGCCACCAGTGCTAATTGGAGAAGAAGAAGAATACGAAGTAGAAGAAATCCGAGGAGAACGCAAAAGGGGTAGAGGAACACAATACCTGGTACACTGGAAAGGGTACGGAGACGAGCATGACGCATGGATATCCGCATCCGCTCTAGGGAACGCACAAGAGACACTAGAATCATACAAGAAGTCCCTTGCGGAGCAAGGAAAACCTATAAAGGGGGGGCAGAAATCACCAAAGCCTATCACCAATCGCACCCTCCGAACCATGTCCTCTACTGAAAACCGCCAATCCGTCGCTTCGCTCCTCAACACAGAGGAACCCCAAGCTCACAACTCCATCACGCGAGACGTCACCATGGACGAAGTCACCTCATCGGTCACCCAGATGATCACGGAGCACAAGAAAGGAGCATCTATCGACGAAATGTTGAGCTGTGTTCACGACATCTCCAACATACAGAAAGCAGTATCGGCAGCAAAATCAGCAATGAAGAACGCACAGTTGGTGCTAACCGCGATCTCACCACGAATCCAAGCAGCCACTCGAGGACAGAGGAGACATAACCAAGCTATTGACCACGTGGAGGATATACAGGTCGATCTAGAAGACTTCGTCGACGCCGACATTGGAGGGAAATTGCTATCCCTATGCTCCATACTATCCGAGGTACTGGTCCTCGTACACTACGACGGTAACCACAAGGAGGAAGGAGCTGTCAAATTAGCACAACTCCTCATGGGTACTGACCCATATCCGCTCGAGAGCAGAAAGGCCAGGAGGACAGGAAAAACAGACAAGGAAGAGAGAGAGGCGAAAGAAGGCGAAGAAGAAATCCGACGCATCCCAGCCATTGCCATGGAAGTCGAGAACATGCTCTCCTTCCTGACAGCACCAGAGCAAGTAGGACCCAAGGAAGTTAGGGAATGGGAATTCCCCAGCACATTCACCACGCTCCTCGACAACAGAGAACTCGACAAACAATACGTCGACCACATCCTTGCCACCCTACTCATTGATAAGCCCAACACCTGGGGCACCATGAAAGGCATCAAGATCGCCATGTTCGCAGGAGGACCGGACCACGCCAAATTATTCATTGCACACAGCACCATCGACGACAAGTTCTACGCTGGACCCACCAAGAAAGACCTCGCACGATTCATTATAGGATAACTGTGTGGTCACAGAGCATAAAAAGGGGGTAATGTTATATTCCCTTGGGGCTATCGTGTACATTAATATCCATCCATTCCTATCATCGCCCCGCTTGTCAAGGACCTATATCTCCGCTACTTCTCAGTCTGCGATTACTCCACTGTTTACTCAGCTACGATGTCACACTTACTCAGCCGCCACTATAGACTCTCCGATAGGGATATCCCAGTAGTATATATACACCTAGATACTCTGCTGTATTCCTTATGCTTTACCAACTCGTTGATTCCCCTTCTCTTCTCTCTCATCATCCTCAAGTCTTCACCACTTGTTGCAACCTGAGTTGATTACTTAGGAAGGTCGTAACAAAGGCCCCTTCACCGCCTCCGACTTTCAATTCTTTCCTGGGCCAGATGAATGTGCTGAAATGGACTTGTAATTTTTTTGTAGCATTTTAATTTGTATTATATATGTAAATACATTGATAATATACTGTTAACTACATTCTTGACTCACTCACACCTGTGTGGCTCTAGAAACTGAAAGCGGCCGGCCATCTCCAACCATGAATGAAGGGTGCCAACCGGCCCAGTAAAACTATCCATCCGGGGATCAAATATCGTTGAGTATGTGGGTGCATAGTACTGGTTGCCAGCCTAGGGTCAGCCCCTGCGATCAGCCAGTTTCATAACCTGATCGGCCAACCCATAACTGGGTACCCTGATCGGCCATTTCTACCATTGACCCGGCTCACTGGTAATATCGGATGTGCCGGCTGACTGGCACACATGACACAAAATAGTGACCACCGATACCGGTCATCCATCCCCTATCGGCTATCCTTGTTGGCAACATATTCACAAAAATGTAAAAGTATATATCATACAACAATATGTGCATATCCATACTCCTTCTCATACATCACCAGTTGCCGGTGTATTTTTTACCTTGTACCGGCACTGTCGGCCGTCCCTTTCCGCTCGATTGCCAGCGGGCCCACTGGCCCCGTGTCAGTCGATACATTGTATGTGCCCGCTGGACCGTGCCGGTCGATACATTATAGTTTGACTATGTGGGCCTTTGGACTTGTATAAATAGGCATAGATTACAGGATCAAAAACTCCAAGTTTTTGATTCTCTTCTGTTGTAACTTAACTGTTACCCATCTAATCCAAGATTGGTCAATCTTAACTTCTAATCCTCTGAAGTTAAGGACTCATAGCCACAATGATTTAACGCTATCAGTTGCTAACTATACTTTGGTATCATTACTTCGCCAATTCACCTATTAGCAGGCTGGTTAAGGATTTTGATCCTTAATTAGCTAGGCGCCTCCTAACTTAGGTCTAGGAGTCCGCTGAACCATAACATGAATTGGCAAAGTTACAATACCAAAGTATAGTAAGCAACTGATAATGTTGAATTGTTGTGGTTATGAGTCCTTAACTTCAGAGGATTAGAAGTTAAAGTCGACCAATCTTGAATTAGACAGGTAACAGTTAAGTTACAACAGAAGAGAATCAAAAACTTGGAGTTTTTGATCCTGTAATCTATGCCTATTTATACAAGTCCAAAGGCCGTCTGTGTACTACTGTATATATGAGTCATAAGTGTCTGTCCGAGTCACTGATCGAAGAGGAGAAACTACTAGTACACTACAGAGCATCCAATGAGTCAGTCTGTATCTAAATTGTAGTCCATGATCTACTATAATGTTCTATCTACTCTGGGTCATCGTTACCTGAGGTAATAGGACGTTTGGACAAGGTGGGGATGCCCGTGGAGGACTTCTGAGGTGTAGGTGCTGCAGATGAAGATGAGGAGGCCGAGAAAGACAAGGATGAGAATGAGAGATCATAGGGAACAATCTCTGAGGATATCTCCTGGTAATAGGAGGCAATAACACGGAGTGGGACATCTTCTGAGGAGTCAGAAGAAGCATTGGATAAGTCATTGAACAGCCAAGGCTGTGATGGGTAATGGTGCTCATATTCTCCTGATTCAATGAGCGCAGCAAGAATTCTAGGAAGTTCCTGCTTGTTGTAGAACATGTAGGGATGTTGCCAGGTTGTACAATTATCCGTGACTGGATAGGGGCGCCATCTATTCTCAATGGCTGCCATCCAGCACATTAGATACATGCTAAGGACTTCACCGTCTCTGATTATGTGGCAGTAAGGAGCTGCATGCATAGCTTGTTGTAGAACTGCATTAAGCTCGTTGCAATCATAGATAGGGGGAAGAGGTGTGAGCCTATAGTCGGAGGTATGCCCAGAGATGACTCTGAGGAGATTCTGTCCCTCAGGGACTAAGACGTGAGTCCCTGGGTCCATAACAACTTCACACTAGACTGGTCACTTAATAAATCACTTATATATATAATCTATCACTAGACAAGCTGGCAAAATTGCTTGCCCAACATGCTTGCTAGTGAGGGGTATTTATACACCATCCTCAGATTTTCCAGTGGTATTGTGGGTAGTTGTAGTTCCTTTGCTGTTTGTCTGCCAATGCATTGTTATATTCCCTTGGGGCAATTGTATACTATAATAGCCATCCATTCCTATCAGCGCCCTGCTTATCATAATCTCCAAATGTGGACACCATCTCTTTCACAAACTCATCCCAATCAATTGTGTTATCTGTGCTTCCCAACTGTGTGAGTTTCATTGAGGCAAATTGTCCTGCTGTTCCTCCTCTGAAGCATGCAAGTACTGCTGTGGCCTTATTGTCAGTCCCTTCAATTCTGTTGAACTTCAAAAATAGCAAGGTGGCTCTCCACCAATCTTCAAATTTGCTTCTGGTTCCATCAAAGAACTCTAGCTCTGGTATGTTTTCCATGGCCTACTATGGGCACTGCTGGTGCTATTTCCTGGTTGGACATTTCTTCTGTGTTGCTGTCTGTGTCTTTGCTTTCTGTCTCTGGCAGTTCTTTAGCACTTTTATTGCTGTGTAATTTTTCATCTGAAAGTTCTTCTTCAGTGAACTCTTCTTTGGATGTAGTCTCCTCCTCTGAGGTGGTTTCTTCTGCTAGTGCTGATGTCAGTTCTCTGGTCCTGTCTCTGGAAGCAGGTCCACTAAGGCTTATACACAATGGCTTTCTTCTGCAAGATAAGTTGTAGACGCTTTACCAAATGTTATGACATTTTTAAGTGATCGATTCAGGTTGCAACAAGTGATGAAGACTTGAGAGCAATGAGAGAGAAGAGAAGGGGAATCAACAAGTTGGTAAAGCATAAGGAATACAGCTGAGTATCTAGGTGTATATATACTGTTGGTGTATTCCTACTGGAGAGTCTGTAATGGTGGCTGAGTAAGTACCAACATAGTAGCTGAGTAAACAATGGAAAGGTTGCAGGTAGAGAAGTAGCAGAGAGATGATGGGTCCATGACAAGTGGGGTGCTGATAGGAATGGATGGCTATTATAATACACAATTGCCCCAAGGGAATATAACACCTCACTATCTTCACCACCAATATTCCAAACAAATGGAGCAAGTACCTCTCAACTTATGAATTTGTACACAATAATTGTCCCCATGCAGGAAGAGAAGAAACCCTCTTCCAGCTGATCTATGGATCCTCACCAAAAGCACTACCTTCTTTGGTTGAACCCACAGACACTCCCACAGCAAAAGACTGCATGGAACAACTCCTATCTGCTAGAAGAAGAGCTATATTTGCCCATAACCGCAGTTACAAAATCATGGCTAGATAAACCACCAAATATAGCCTTTTCCTCTTCAACAAAGGAGATAAAGTATGGTTGGACAATAGGAACCTTCCATTACTTTCCAAATCATGCAAACTTGCCCCTAAACAAGAAGGTCCTTTCAAGATTCTCAAGAAGATTTTCCCAGTAAACTTCAAACTTGAACTTCCACAGCAATGGAAAATTCATGACGTCTTTCATGCTTCACTCCTAACCCCTGTTTGAGAGAATCAACTATATGGAGAACACTTCAAGAATCCACCTCCAGACCTCAAGAATGATGAAGAATATTACAAAGTAGAGGCAATCATCAATCATCAAAGACAATGCAATGTGTTACAGTACCTGATCAAGTGGAAAGGTTACCCAACCTTGGAAAACACTTGGGAACCCAAAGAAAACTTAGATGGAGTGCAGCAGATCCTTACAAAGTATAAGAAGGGAAACAAACTCCAATAATCTGCTATGACTTATCTCTCCACCCAAACCAAAACTCTGTCAATGTCTCCTGCTTCCTCTTCATCCTCTACTCAAACCCTTGTTATCATAATGCCACACTCTGTTTTCAACATCCCAGTTGATGCTAATCAAACCTCTAGAACCTCAACCTTTGCCAAACTCATCAACAACCACCCTCCTCTTACCATCACCTCAACTGTTGCCAGTCAGGATTCAGCCTCCCTTGCCTCAGCCTTCCCTTTCTACCCCTTACTATCTTACACCCTTTGACAAGACAATTCTGAATACATCTTGCTTGTCAATAACTTACCAATTGAACTACCTCTCATTCCTAGTGAACAACTCAATCTCGAGTATTTCCTCCTTGAACTACAACAACAACTTGATTTCATGGAACTTATACTGGAGAAGTCCAATTTACCAAGGGATCAGGACACTCTATCCACAATTGATGTCTACAGGTTTTTGCTTGCTTCTTTCATGCATCATGCACAAATGCTCCTTAGATTTGAAGAGCAACTTCAACAGTCTCACTCTGCCTATCTTGGCTGCAGCTTACCTAACCCTCTACAAGAATGTTTGCTTGCAACTTAGGGAGACTATTGATTTCTCAGCAATGAGGTTGGCTTACGAAGCGTCCCACCAAGCCAATCTTGCCCTGTACAGAGTCATGACGTTTCTGGACATGGGACAGGAGAACCTCACTCTCCAACATATGCCACACCTAGGTATCAGCCACCTTACATTGCCCAAACAAATGCAATCTCTGGTACAACTGGTAGCAGACAATCTCATGGAGAATGGCAGAATCTATTCCCTCACAGAAATAAATACAGGAATGCACAACAAAGCTTTCCTTATCAAACTCCCATCCAATTTAGCCCTTCCTTACCACCTAATTGCTATGGCCATCTTCTCTGTCCTAGAATGGATCCCAGAATGTGAGGCTATCCTCATGGACAAAGGTATCATGACAAGGAACAACAATCCCTCCAGGTTCATTTCTCAGATGACGCAAACAATGCCGCCCAGGCAGACTTCCAACAGAGGATCAATGACTTCTTCTGAGCAGAGCCCCATCAACAAAAAACTACCAGAATTACTACTGGGTTACCTGTCCAAAACTATGGACAAATGTTGACTTTGAGAAGTAGTCATGGACCTCCAGAATCTTCACATTCACCCTGAAGAACTCCCTTGCCACTCTACACCATTGATGAGGACCTCTACTACTTCTCCAACATCAGACTCCAACATCAGAAGCAGAAGATCTGACTAGGTTCATTCCCAGACATTACCAGACTATTCCCATCAACACCCATTACATCCTTGGCTTTGACCCTGACATGGGGACTGATGAAAGTAGTGATTTGGAGATTGCTTCTAATGAAAGGAATAATGTTATGGACTCAGAAACCCATGTCCTAGTTCCTAAGGGACAAAATCTCCTCAGAGTTATCTCTGGGCACATGTCTGACTACAGGCTAACACCACTTCCCCCCATCTACAATAATAATGAGCTAAATGTAATTCTTCAATAAGCTATGCATGCAGCTCCCTACCGCCACATAATCAGAAATAGCAAAGTTCTCAGCATGTACCCAATGTGCTGGATGGCAGCTATTGAGAATGGATGGTGTTCCTATCCAGTCACAGATGATTGCACAACCTGGCAACATCCCTACATGTTTTATGATGAGCAGGAACTTCCTCAAGTTCTTGCTGTGCTCATTGAGTCAGGAAAATACAGGCACCATTACCCATTGCAGCCTTGGCTGTTTGATGACTTGTCCAATGCTTCTTCTGACTCCTCAGAAGATGTTCCACTTTGTGCCATTACCTCCTATTATCAGAAAATGTTCTTGGAGATTGTTTCCTACAATTTCTTGTCCTCATCCTTGTCTTCCTTGGTCTCCTCATCTTCCTCTGCAGCACCTACAACTCAGGAGTCCTCCACAGGCTTCCCCACCTTGTCCAAACATTCTACTGCTTCTGGTAATGATGATTCAGAGTAGATAGAATGCTATAGTAGATCATGGACTACATCTTAGATACAGACTGACTCATTGGATGTTCTGTAGTGTACTACTAGTTTCTCTTCTTTGATCAATGACTCAGATAGACATTAGTGACTTGTATATACAGTAGTACACAAGAACTTTTGGACTTGTTATGGTTCAGTGGGCTCCTAGACCTAAGTTAGGAGGCACCTAGCTAATTAAGGATCAAAATCCTTAACCAGCCTGCTAATAGGTGAATTGGCAAAGTGACGATACCAAAGTATAGCCAGCAACTGATAACATTGAAAAATTGTGGCTATGAGTCCTTAACTTCAGAGGATTAGAAGTTAAGATTGACCAATCTTGGATTAGACGGGTAACAGTTAAGTTACAACAGAAGAGAATCAAAAACTTGGAGTTTTTGATCCTGTAATCTATGCCTATTTATACAAGTCCAGAGGCCGTCTGTGTACTACTGTATATATGAGTCATAAGTGTCTGTCTGAGTCACCAATCAAAAAAGAGAAACTACTAGTACACTACAGAGCGTCCAATGAGTCAGTCTGTATCTAAATCATAGTCCATGATCTACTATAACATTCTATCTACTCTGAGTCATTGTTACCCGAGATAGTAGAACGTTCGGATGAGGTGGGGGAAGCCTGTGGAGGACTCCTGAGGCATAGGCACTGCGGACGAGGACGAGGAGGCCAAGGAGGACAAGGATGAGGATGAGAGATCGTAGGGAACAATTTCCGAGGATATCTCCTGGTAATAGGAGGCAATAGCACAGAGTGGTACATCTTCTGAGGAGTCAGAAGAAGCATTGGACAAGTTGTCGAACAGTCAAGGCTGCAATGGGTAGTGGTGCCCATATTCTCCTGACTCAATGAGTGCAGCAAGAACTTCAGGAAGTTCCTGCTCATCATAGAACATGTAGGGATGTTGCCAGGTTGTACAATTATCCGTGACTGGATAGGGGCGCCATCTGTTCTCAATGGCTGCCATCCAGCACATTGGATACATGCTAAGGACTTCACCGTCTCCGATTATGTGGCGGTAGGGAGCTGCATGCATAGCTTGTTGTAGAACTGCATTAAGCTCATCACAATCATAGACAGGGGGGACGTGAGCCTGTAATCGGAGGTGTGTCCAGAGATGACTCTGAGAAGGTTCTGTCCCTCAGGAACTAGGACGTGAGTCCCTGGGTCTATAACAGGACTTGCATAAATAGGCGTAGATTACAGGATCAAAAACTCCAAGTTTTTGATTTTCTTCTGTTGTTACTACTGTAACCCATCTAATTCAAGATTGGTTGACTTTAACTTCTAATCCTCTGAAGTTAAGGACTGATAACCGCAATGCTTCAATGTTATCTGTTGCTTACTATACATTGGTATCATAATTTTGCCAATTCACCTATTAGCAGGCTGGTTAAGGATTTTGATCCTTAATTAGCTAGGCACCTTCTAAATTAGGTCTAGGAGTCCACTAAACCATAACAGTCATCCACAGGGACAACAAGATCAAAATATGGACACACAATCAAGTGTTCATCCATACTCCATCATTTCCTTTTCATATTTATCAAACACAGAGCACACCGGCCTTGCTGTTGCAATCACCACCACCTTCCTTGCATCACAGATGGACTTTTACTGACCAAATCCTGTACCAGGCCCACTCAACTCATTTAAATATGACAAGTTCTGGATCAACCTCCAAGACACAGCCAATCAAGCAGGACACCCACCACTCAACCAGGCAGGACCTCATCTCAACACCTTCTACATCCACTATGCCAAGAATCTCCTTACACAGACCCTCACATACCTTTTGTCTATCAGTCCAGAGAATGTTGAACACACTGTTGCAGCCTTTGTCAAGATATCTTCTCAATCCCAACCCCATGCAAGCGCCACTCCTGCTCACTCCCAACACCAGAGAATGGCTAGCCTTTCTGGGAATCCAAACCCCAGTATACCAGTACCTCCAATTAACAAACAAACCAGACAGCAAGATGAATCATGAATGGAGCCTGGAACCTATCATTGAAAATACCAGGAGAATGGATATATCCTTACTACTAATGGAAGATCACACTCCTACCACATCAACCCTTGGATCCCAGAGACTTTTCAGCCTCAACATAATGCTCCAACCAACCAATGCCCAGATCTTGCCACCCAAACCTCCAGGCCCTTGTCCTTGTCCTCAAACAGACAGGAGAACATAATCCCATACAAGAATATCCCCAATGGAAATATGCAGTCACCTACCATGTCCTACCAATCCCTTGAGCTCTCAAACTTCCCCAGGACCTCCTAATCATATACATACATGGTTGTTGGGCCTGTCAAGGTGTTTGACATATTGCTGCAGATTGCTTCCTTTACAAATGTTAATTCTGCAATAACTCCAAACATTATTCCTGGATGTGTGCCAAATAGCCAGCCACTCCAACCTATTCATCTCAACACACTACTCTTCTTTAATCTATCTCCTTTGAAAAAGCTTGAAAGATATATCATTTCCTCAAAAATACCCTTGTCCTTGGACAACACACTCAATAAAACATCCTTTACAAAGACCCCAACATCATTATACCTCAACCAATGTGATGTGATCCTAACACTACTGAATGTTACGACCTTCCTAAGTGATCAACTCAGGTTGCAACAAGTGATGAAGACTTGAGGGTGATGAGAGAGAAGAGAAGGGGAATCAACGAGTTGGTAAAGCATAAGGAATACAACAGAGTATCTAGGTGTATATATACTACTGGGGTATTTCTACTGGAGAGTCTGTAACGGCGGCTGAGTAAGTATGACATCGTAGCTGAGTAAACGGTGGAGTAATCGCAGAATGAGAAGTAGCGGGAGAGAGACAGGTCCTTGACAAGCGGGGCGATAATAGGAATGGATGGATATTATAGTACACGCTAGCCCCAAGGGAATATAACATTACCCCCTTTTTATGCTCTGTGACCACACAGTTACCCTACAATGAATCGTGCAAGGTCTTTCTTGGTGGGGCCTGCGTAAAACTTGTCGTCAACGGTACTGTGTGCGATGAATAATTTGGCGTGGTCTGGTCCTCCTGCGAACATGGCAATCTTGATGCCTTTCATGGTGCCCCAGGTATTGGGTTTGTCAATGAGTAAGGTGGCAAGGATGTGGTCGACGTATTGTTTGTCGAGTTCTCTGTTGTCGAGTAGCGTGGTAAATGTACTGGGGAACTCCCATTCCCTAACTTCCTTGGGTCCTACTCGCTCCGGTGCCGTCAGGAAGGAGAGCATGTTCTCGACTTCCATGGCAATAGCTGGGATGCATCGGATTTCTTCTTCGCCCTCTCTCGCCTCTTTCTCTTCTTTGTCCGTTTTGCCTGTCCTCCTGGCCTTCCTGCTTTCGAGCGGATATGGATCTGTGCCCATGAGGAGTTGTGCTAATTTGACGGCTCCTTCTTCTTTGTCGTTCCCGTCGTAGTGTACAAGGACCAGTACCTTGGATAATATGGAGCATAGGGATAGCAGTTTCCCTCCAATGTCGGCGTCAATGAAGTCCTCTAGGTCGACCTGTATGTCCTCCACATGGTCAATGGCTTGGTTGTGTCTCCTCTATCCTCGGGTGGCTGCTTGGATTCGTGGTGAGATTGTGGTTAAGACTAGTTGCGCGTCCTTCATCGCCGATTTGGCTGCTGTTACTGCTTTCTGAATGTTGGAGATGTCATTGACACATCCTAGCATCTCGTCGATGGACACTCCTTTCCTGTGTTCAGTGATCATCTGGGTGATGGATGATGTGACTTCGTCCATGGTGACGTCTCGAGTGATGGAGTTATGGGCTTGGGGTTCTTCTGTGTTGAGGAGGGAGGCAACGGATTGGCGGTTTTTGGTAGAAGACATGGTTTTTTTTTTTTTTTTTTTTTTTTAAAATCCAAGTTTATTGCACTAGTATCTAACTAAGTACAAACGGGCGCGCGTTAGCAGTCCCAAGAGCCGAAACAAAAGCTAAGTCCGAAACATGAGAGAGAAATGACAAACTATGGCGTAGCCGAGTCGAGCGAAGCGAGATGAGGCGGAGCGAGATACAAACTGAGAGTAGGTATCGAAGATGAAGATGAGAAGTGGCATCGACCGCAAAAACAAGGCGGCCAATGACGAACAGAAAAGAAAGCAAGAACGTGAAGAGGGTCCAGGAATGGGGTGGGGGCAGAATAAGGTTTTGCTAATCCCCAATAATGTCCGCCATAGAAGAATAGAGAGTTTTAAGAAAAACTAACCGTTAGTCGTCATACAATGCCTATCAATGCACATCCAAAACTTGGTGTTGCTGTTGTTGCTGTCGCCGCCGCGTAGCTCGATTGCGAATTAAGAGGGCCCACTCCCCATCGGAGTCGTCGGGCGGGAATGCGAATGCGAGAGGGTTATCCTTTAGAAAGCTGATCAACCAATACAAGTTGTCGTAGCGCTCGCCCATGGACCACGGCCGTTCGAAGCGCCGGCAGTCGTTGATGATATGTTCACGTGTCTCAAGTGGGTGACCACAAGGACACGCGGTTGGGGCGTCTGGGAAGAAGCGCGCGCGGTACGTGCCGATAGGCGCGTGGTTGGTGATGCAGCGTGTGAGGCGGGCGGCTAAAGAAGGCGTCATGTCCTGAGTGAGCCAGGAGCCGCCGTTTGTGTAGGTTGGAAGGATATAGTTATCGCTCGCTCCGCGGAGGTATAGGAAGTTGTGACCCAGATAATCTTGGTCTTCCATCAGGTGACTGCATTGCCACAGCCACCGGCATCGATCGGTCCAGGCTTTTCGGACGAATCCTAGCGATTTGCGCACTATGTTGGGAGTACATGGCGTGCGGAGTGATTTGGCCAGTTTATGAGCACGATGATGGATCGACCATTTTTGGGACGACGGTATTTGCCAAAAGGTGAGGCGATGGGAAGGGGAGGTGGTGAGCCAGCGGGCGACGGGTTCAGCGACAGCGATAGAGTCGGAATGTGCACTGTGAGCGCTATAGTCAAACAAACGTTTAGCGCACGAAAGGGAGTCAGTAAAAATTGAAATGTCAGTAATACTACGAGAGTCCGGAGACGAGCGCGCAGAATCAGAGGAGAATGAAATAGCAGACAGGAGACCGAGACGGAGAGCGTACGATTCGGAATCAGAAGAGAGTACATTACCCACAGGGACAACATGTGATTTGAGAGGAGAAGAAAGGGAATTATCAAAAAGAATAAAAGCAGACGTAGAAGAAAGAGCTTTCGCTTTTAAAGGATAAGTGGAATTAGGACAGGAGCCGTCCGTAGAAACCAGAAGAGAAGAGGAAGAAGAGAGTGCGCGGTCCCGAGCCTCGCTAGCCTCAATGAGGTGTCGGCGGACAGCTTCGGTATCGTCGTCAGTGCCGCGCGGACAAGAATGGAATGAAATTTGGGAAGAGAACCTATCTAGAATACGTGTACCTGGTTGGGCGCATGTGTGGAGTCGATGAAAGGTGTCCGTGACAAAGACAGGTAGAAGACATGGTTCGAAGAGTGCGGTTGATGATGGGTTTTGACGATTTCTGCCCCCCTTTTATAGGTTTTCCTTGCTCCGCAAGGGATTTCTTGTATGTCCCCAGTGCTTCTTGTGCGTTTCCTAATGAGGATGCAGGTATCCATGAGTCATGTTCATCTCCATATCCCTTCCAGTGCACTAGGTACTGCATTCCTCTGCCCCTTCTGCGTTCTCCTTGGATTTCTTCTACTTCATATTCTTCTTCTTCTCCAACTAGTACCAGTGGCGGAGGTGTTGGCGTTTCTTGTCCCGTGTAGTTCGGTGTCTGGTGTGGCGTTAGCAGTGATTCGTTAAACACGTTGTGTATGATCCAGTCCTCTGGTAGCTTTAGACGGTAGGTTGATACTCCTATTTGCTTGGTGATTTGGAATGGTCCGTGTCGTCGGTTGTTCAGCTTCTCCATGGGTCTGTTGGTCTTGATGTTTGTTCCTTCGAGCCATACCCATTGTCCTATTGATAGTTCGCGTTGTTTTCCTCGTCTTCCATCATGGTTTTGTTTTGTTTTGTCTCCTTTTGCTGTTAGGTGCTCCGATACTTCCTTTCTGATCGCACTTAGGCTCCGGACGAATTCGTCTACCGCAGGTGTTTCTGTGTTTGCAATCAGGTTTCCTTTCCAGGGGTGTCTTCCATAATTGATGTAGAATGGAGAGTGTCCTGTGGTGCTGTGCTGTTTGTCGTTGTATTGGAATTCTGCTGTTGCTAGCCAGTCGGCCCAGTCGTTCTGTTGGTAGTTCACATAGTGTCGTAGGAATGCTTCCACTTCTTGGTTGATGCATTCTGTTTGTCCGTCCGTCTGGGGGTGATACGCTGTGGATAGTCTTCTGTCAATTCCTAGGGCCTTGCATAAGTTCTCCATGAACTTTGCTGCGAACTGTGGTCCTCTATCGCTGATGATCACTTTCGGGACGCCATGTAGCTTCCAGATATGGTCCCTGTATATTTCTGCTAGTCCCTTTGAGCTTAGGGCCGTTGTGGTTGTGATAAGTCGGATCATCTTAGAGAACCTGTCGACTACTACCAGGATTGCGTCTGCTCCTTTGGACATTGGTAGTGGTCCGATCATATCGACTGTGATTTCGGTCCATGGTCCTTCTGCTGGGGGTATGGGGTGTAGTGGGGTTGTTTTCTTGTGGCGTAGTACCTTGTTTCTTTGGCAGCTGTCGCATCCTTCTACAAATCTCTGTACATCTCCTTTCATTGTGGTCCAGTAATACGACCTCTTGAGAAGTTCTAGCATCCTCTTTTGCCCTGGGTGTCCAACGTTGGGTGGGTTGTGATGTTCTGTGAGGATCTTTTCTCGAAGTTTTGCGTCTGTGGGTATGCATATGCGATCATCCCGGTAGGTTATTCCGTCCGTTGTAATCGTGCGCTTTGGTTCTTCTTTTAACCATTTGTATACCTGTCCGTCGAGTCGTCCTTTTCTTATATCCGTGTTCCATTCTTCTTTAGAGATAATCTGGTAGTTCTTGATTCGGAATATTCGTATGGGCGGTGTCAGATGTTCGCTTCTGGTTCTTCTGACGAATAGGGACTCCTTTAGTATGGTAACCTTTGGTTCGGGTTCTTCGTCTTGTTGTGTTCTCCTGGATAGGATATCCGCCTTGGTGTTCGTCTTTCCCAGGATGTGTCTGAGCGTGAAGTCGTAGTCTTGCAATCTGAGGTACCATTGGGCCTGTCGTCCATTGAGTTTTTGCGGTTCCTTGTAGTACTTCAGGTTTTCGTGGTCCGTCCAGATCTCGAATGGTTCCTTGGCCTCCAATAGGTATTGTCTCCATCGTTTGAGGCCTTCCATGATGGCGAGTAGTTCCTTGTCGTAGATTTCGTAGTTCCTTTCTGCCGGATTCATGGTTCTAGACATGAATGCTATTGGGTGCCACTTGTCGTGTTGAAGTTGGGAGAGTACTCCTCCTATTGCGTAACCTGATGCGTCTACTTCCATCCTAAACTGTCCTTCGTCTTGTGGTAGTGCTAGTACTGGTTCTTCCGTTATCCTTTTCTTGAGTTCTTCGAATGCCTGTTGTTGCTCTTTCTCCCACATCCATCCCGCGTTGCCCTTGACTTTGTGTAGTGGTGCTGTGATTGCGCTGAATCCCTTGATGAATCTTCGGTAAAAGTTTGCGAATCCTAGGAACGATTCCACTCCTTTGACAGTTGTTGGGGTGGGCCAGTTTCGTACTGCTTCTATTTTCTCCCCCTCCATCTTTACTTTGCCATCTCCCACGATGGCGCCCAGGATCGGTATTTCCGTTGTGTCGAACATGCACTTCGTCCTTTTGAAGTACAGGTTGTGTTTTTCAGCTATTTCCAGGAATCTGCAAGTACGCTCTGCTAGTTCTTCCTTTGTCTTCCCAGGTATCACGAAGTCGTCCATGTAGTTGATTAGAATGCCCTCCTGTAGTAACTGCCTGAATACACAGTTCATCATCCGTTGAAATGTCCCTGGGGAGTTGCACATTCCGAAGAACATGACCGTAGGTTCGAATAGTCCTTCGTTCGTGACGAATGCTGCTTTCCACTCGTGTCCTTCCTTTATCCTGACGTTGTTGTATCCCCATATGATGTCCAGCTTGTTGAAGTATTTTGCATCCTTCAGTTTGTCGATAACCTCCTCTATAAGCGGTAGTGGTGTCTTGTCCTTGATTGTGTGTTGATTTAACTTCCTGTAGTCCTGACACAGTCTCTTGCTGCCGTCTTTCTTGGGTATGAAGAAACATGGTACTGCGTATGGGGATTTAGATGGTCTGATGCGTCCAGAGGCAAGGTTTTCCTTCACGAATTCTCAGAGTTCTTCTTTTTCCTTGACCGTCATGGGGTACACCTTGGCGTTCATGTCTTTGGGTGCTGTTTCCGTCAGGTTGATTTCGTGATTCCATTCGCTTGGTACCAGTAGTTTATCGAAGTTCTTCTTGTTGAATAGGTGCGTGAACTGTCGAAGGTAGTGTGGTAGATCCTCTGCTTTTGTGGGGTCGGCAGTTTTCTCGATGTCGTCTTCGGCTTCCTCTGTCTTTGTCGTCCGATTGTGGATTTCCCAGTTTCCATGTTGTATCCTGCATCCTTCCGGGCATCTGGTGAAGTTGATCCGTCCAGCCTTCCAATCTATTTCTGGATTGTGCGCCATGATCCAATCATGGCCCAAGAATAGTTCTGCTGATTGTATGTCCGATATTTGCGCCTCCATGTGCTCCGTGTGGTTTCCAATTGCCATCTCGAATATGGCTTTCTCTGTAACCAGATTTTGGGTCGTTCTGTCTGCGTTGTACACCATCCTTGGGTTTTCCAGTGGTGTCGTAGGTAGTTGCAGCTCTTTCGCCGTTCGCCTGCCAATGCATGTGTCTGTGCATCCCGTGTCGATGATTGCTTCGACCTTCTTTGTTCCCGTCTTGGTTGTTATCGTTGGTTTAATCAAAAGTTCTCGTGCTCCTTTTCTTCTTTGTGGGATAACGTATGATTTAGAAGAAAGGTTAGATACATGGGGTCTCGATTTTGCACTCAATTGGACCCTTCGGCAAAACCCTGCTCGGTTCCTTCATCTACTTCGTTCTCTATTCCCCTGTTCTGGGATTTCTTTGGTGCTTGGCAGTTCTTGGCGATGTGCCCCTCTTTTCCGCAGTTGAAGCATCCTCCTCTTTTCTTCTTCGGCTTCCTGCATTCCTTTGCAATGTGTCCATTGATGCCGCAGTTGTAGCATTTGGGTCCTCTGGATTCCTGTCGTCCTATCTCCATGGGTTGACCCATTCCTCCATATGTGATGCCTGATGTGGTGTGTCTGTCTCTAGACTCTGTTGACTTGTATCCTTTCCCAACCAATAGTATTGCCTTGACCCATTCATCGTAGGTATGGGGCATTCCCTCTGCCAGGTATCCCAATATGGTCTTGATTATGTCCGGGCGTACATTCCTTTTGAGAAGGAAAAGTGCGTGTGCGTCGTCTGTGCGGGCCTTGATCTTGAGTACCCTGAACTCTACAAGGTAGTCGGTGGTATTCTTGTTCCTTTGCTTGAACGTTTCGATCTTCCATTCCGCTTCTGGTTGTTCCATGTGATCCCCAAATGTGGATACCATCTCTTTCACGAATTCGTCCCAGTTGACTGTGTCGTCCTCGCCTCCCAACTGTGCTAGTTTCATCGAGGCAAATTGTCCTGCTGTCCCTCCTCTGAGGCGTGCTAGTACTGCTGTGGCCTTGTCATCGGCCCCTTCAATTCTGTTGAACTTTAAAAATAGCAAGGTGGCTCTCCACCAATCTTCGAATTTACTTCTGGTTCCATCAAAGAACCCTGGCTCCGGTATGAGCGATTTTCCGTGGCTTGCTGCGGGTGCTGCTGGTGCTATTTCCTGGTCGGACATTTCTTCGCTATCTGTGTCGTCGCTTTCTGTGTCGTCGCTTTCTGTATCTGGCGGTTTGTCGGCATTATCGTTGCCCTGTAATTCTTCGTCTGAGAATTGTTATGGTCTCGACGACGAACCCCCTGCATTGGTTATACAAGTGGCGCCTCGAACTCCTCGACATTCCGGACTATGAAGAAGTACCGGGCCGATCTACCTCTCCACACGGAACCCCTCCGCCCCCTCGGTACGAGTCCCAGTACCTCAACCACCACCTCCGCCAAGTATGGGATAACTCCCCCTTTATCCATATCTATCGGCACGGACTCTACGAGACCACAATCGCTCGGCCCGCACTCACCGGAGCCGACAACTACGGATGGAGGCAGATCGTCGGAGATACGTCTTTCACCCACCCGTACCTGATGGGCCGACCCTACGACCTTCGCCGGACCGACTCCCCTGTTGATCTCTCTATCAGCCACTTCTCCACAACGTCATCGCCTTCGGATCAAGAGAACTCCAATAGTACGGATTCCGTAGATCCGTCGTCTTCCATTTCACAGCAAGCTTCCATTCCCGGAACGCCATCTCGTTCTGACGTCCCTTCCGATCCCGTTAGTAGCGTTTCATCTTAGTGAGCAATGGACAAAATAGTAAAAGCAGAAGTATCTCGAATTGTATAAATAAAGGACTATTCTGTAGTTGAAGCTTCAGCTTCAACCTTTCGTTTGTCTCCCTCCTACTCTTGTCCTCTCTCTTACTCTCTCTCGAATATAACTTGTTGTTGTATTCCCTCGAGTGAACTTAG